>JASXTE010000053.1:0-184559 GCA_030280995.1 Hemileia vastatrix
TTTCTTATCCAAGTCTTTTATCCTGGGCTTTGGGTGCTTTTTCAACGATGACCTAAAAATTCAATCATATGATTACATTGTAAGATATGTTAATATTATGAAAGGATGTAACAATCAATTCAATAGTGTAAAATTTAGGTAAAGGCCTAAGAAGAATCAAGTGAAAATAACTGGTGGCGCATCTTGGTAGTATGATTCATCTAGCCTACCACCATCAGTACCCTACCAAGGTGTCTGTTGATAATAGTAAACAATACTCACGGGTACACGATCAGGATATTTCATCCTAATTTTTTCTCCTTCAGCTTTACGTTTTTCAAATGGATGTTCTTCTTTGTATTGAAATTTCATCTTGATTAGTCGACTGGTCAAGTATTTAAATTGATTACAATTAAAATGAGATGATGTTTTATCAAATGTGTACGCAGTAAACAAGCGTAGTCGGACAGCAGGAGGAAAGGAATACGGAGACGCTTGCAAACACAAGTAGCGACACACACACAGGGCGGAGAGATTGTTGTTTCAATACCAACTAATAGAGTGAGACTCAATCGCACAGTCACCTGACAACTACGAATAATACACCATGTAAGTAGTTAATGTTTTATTTTAACATCCTATTAACAGTATTTCATTCAGTTGGTTGATTCCTTTAACAACAGTATGGATGATCCAGAACTTGCTGCTATTCGTGCTCGTAGGTTAGCTGAGTTACAACGACAACATGGTGGAGCAAATGTAAATTCTGGTCCTGGTGGGTAACCCGCGGTGATGCTAATGCTGCAGCTGCTGCTGCTCAACAAAAAGAAAAAGAAGATGAATTGAGAAATACAATTTTGTCTCAAATTTTAACTCAAGAAGCAGGTGCCAGATTAAATACATTAAAAGCTGTTAAACCTGATAAAGCTAAAATGGTTGAAGATATTCTGATTCAAAACGCTCGAATCGGGTCGATTTCCAAGTAAATTGGGTGAACAAGATCTCAAAGGTATCCTTGAACAGATAAACTTACAAACATCTCGACAAACAAAGGTCAACATTCAAAGAAGAGCTCTTGATTCAGATGATGAGATGACTACTAGTAATTTTTTTCTATTCAATTTTACTCAATAAACACCCAATCACAATGAGAATTTTTCAAGATTTACAAATGTTCTTGACAAAGTCATTTATAATGAAAAAAGTTATACATTTAACTTTGGTATCAGTTAGGACAAGTTTTTCCAATTTATTTAGGGAATTTCACTAATGAATTCGGTCAATTCATTGTATAAAGCATGATCAGCATAGTGATGATGCGTTACATCCTGCCTGTTTACAAGGATGTTAATGGACAAACCTTGTCATTACAACTGAACCTCATTTTATATCGAATAGAGATTGGGAACGTGAATTATTTTTGTTGCTTTTTTGCCCAGTCAAATTGGATAAATTTAGTCAGATCGATTATAATAGTTAAAATGGTAGTTCTTACCATCGGAAAATGTATTTATTGATGCATGCAATTACTAGGATAGATTTTATCGTCAACCACACATTTGATGATGTAAGTGTGTAGCGCACTATTGATTGTGATGTTACAAATCATCATCCATTGAATATAATGATTTTGAAAAAAGTACAAGTATTCATTGAATTGAAAAAATGAATTGATACAAAGTTCTATTCATATGAAAAAGTCTTTGCAATCGATGAAGATGCTTGAACGATTGTTGAAAAGGCCGGAAGCAGTTGAATCGATCTTCATGTCATTTGTTTTAGAACAATTCAACATGTACATCAAGTAAACTTTTCAACTGGAAAAATATTTGAAAGAATCATCTTATCAACTCTAAATGCAATTGATTGTATCTTTCAAGTCAACTAAGTTAAATGATTTATACAACATTATTGTGATCTACTAAATTTTTTAAGAAAGTAACAACAATTGACATCACAAGTAAATTGTACATTTCAACCAAGGACAATCGTCGTGAGCAATTAGAACATTTTCTATTGAACCTGATTAAAGGATAAACGATGAAGAGAAAAAAACCTTAAACTGTCTGATACCTTAAAAGTTTTTTCTTTTGATGAGACAAAAATGGTAAATTCAATCGAATGTCTCACGCTGCAGAATTTTTTTACGACCTAGTCGAAGTCGAAGTCGAAAGGAAACAATAGAACAATCGAGAAGAAAAAAATAGTCTTGGAAGAACTGTCGATCGATTTATAAAGTCAAGCTATAAATGGGTAAAATAATTGACTCTTCTTTTCACTGTACAGACAATTCTTTCATTCGTCCTTTCAAATCAACAATAGAACTTTGATTCATTTGTCATTTGTCAGCAAAGTGTGACAGTCATTTGAAGTCTTCATTGAGTAAACCCATCAACTAAACAAGTGATCATTCAAATCATCTGAATTTAAAGACAATCACCTCAACAGTCATCAATCTTCTGGTGAATAATTATTTGTTTCCTCTTTTTCAACAACTAACAAAATGGATTAAAAGTGTTCTTACTCAACAATCAATCGATAAATACAAGTGTGCATGTGACCTTAACGTTAAATGTTTTCAACTGATGATTTTCTATCATCATCATCATTGAATAATACACACATGCATGAATTTTTTTTTGTTGTAGAAAAATATTGAGGTCAATTATTGAAAAGTATGGAATTTTTTTTCTTTCCTTTCAAGGTGAACAATTCAATATCCTGTGTATCACTTGATTGAGTGTTGAGCAATCTATTGAAATACTTAGTATAGTACTATCAGATGAAAGACAGTATGTGTATGTTGTGTATGTTGTGTATTGTCGATCAGGATTCGCTAAAGTTGATGAAATACACGGCGCAAGTGAAATTCACTAAAATCGTGTCGAATGAAATTTGTTCTATTGTTGTTGTCGTTAACAAGTTGAATACAAGACAAGACAATCGTTCAGTTGACTTTTATATGTGCAGTTGAGTTCAGTTTACTTCGAATCGTCAGTCGAAGCAGACAGACAGACAGATAAAGAGAAAAAGATTAAGCTGTTAATATTAAGGACGTAAAATTTTTGTTCAGTCACGTCGTAATCGTAAGCTAACTACTCCCAACGCCACCTATTTCACCCGTCATATGTTCGATTGGGAGTGGATATATCGTAACTGCAGTTTTTTCTATCTGTCTCTATTTCTTCTTTTTGCCCTTGTCGCTTGTATTGTAAATTATTATTGCATCTTCCAACCCAATGTTTCAATGAGGACCAAAAGTTTGTTACTTCTTCTTATCCTGTGTTCTTTTTAGTTCATTATTTTTACCTGTTATTACCTAATTTTTCCTTCTAATCTCTACTCATCTGACATTCAAGTTTCATCTCATCTACCATTCAACACTCATTCAAGTAATGCAGATATCGGTGGTCTTCGTAATTCCAATCAACAGCTAGTTAATTCTGAAAGTACTTTATCCATTCATCATCATCAACAACAACAACAATTAAAACAACAACAGCAACAGCAACAGCAACAACCAAAACATGAGCAAACAGTCACAATTGGCTGCACTTGAATCAATGAAAAATTCAATTAACCAATTGTCCTCCATTTCGTCCATTGAATCAGCATATCTAAGTGACCAAGAAATCTTCTACATTGGAAGCACTTGTAATCCAAAATATTTTGCAGAAAATTTAACATTTGGTGAATATTCAAATGCAACTAGTCTACCATTGCCAGTATTTACAAGTGCCATACAATCTGCGCTCTGGCAAATTGGCGGTAAAATTTTTACAACAATTCCATGAAACGTTTCCAAATGGTCAAATAATTTTATACTCATTAAATCTCATTGGCCCAGAATTGGATTTGGTAAGTAATTTTTATGTATATACTTTATTATTTATGTTTCATTAGTAAGACGCTTAATATCACAATAGACACATGACACAATGTCTGTCTGTTCATGTATCATTAGTAATAAATGACATTAACATGTACAGCTTGATTGATTTTAATGGATTTTTTCTTTCTTGTTATTTTATTCCACAGGTCAACCAAACATGCAGTAATTATCCCAACTGTAATCTACGTCAATTTAATTTTGACACATATCCACCACATGTTGGCGATTTACAACTTTACGCATTTCCGGCCGATTATAATACATGAAATATTAGACACTTCTGGCGTCAATGATTTGGCTTAATATTGACCACTTGCCTCTTTCATATGATAAAGCAATTAAAGCTATAATCGCATCAAAAGGTTCAGGTATATATTCTTGGACAATTGAAAAACCAACGACATCATTAACACATCCTAAAATGTTTGAAATATTCAAATCTAAACCAGATTGGTATTATTTCCATCGAATGATAAATCCATCTGGTCTTATTATTTTAAATTATCCACATATTCACAACGATTTAATAGTACCTTGGGTACAATGTTCACATTGTTTTTGATTGCATTAGTCCAATTGGAGCTCAGCTCAACTGGTTGTAGATTCGATAAAAGACCCATTTATCGATATTCAGGTTGTCATTCATATGAACAATGTCTGCTCTTAATGTTCTACTTGGATCATTGTTCAATTATAGTGAAAAAGCATATGCTGGAACTGATGAAGACAAATTTTTTTCAACACCTAAAGAATCAAATGGTAATTAGAAGAACTTTGACCTCTTTTCCATTTTTGAATTTGAGTAGAAAAAATATAAGTGCTATTTTCACCATCACTATATACACTTATTCTAGTGCATTTTAATAATTGCCATCAAGTTGTAACAATTCATTTGAATCACCATTGCCATTGATGTTTACAATGGCACACATTGAAGGCTTTATGAGTATCAAGGGTGTGACTCATAAAAATGAATGACTACTTTGATGGGAAAAGAAAAAATAACTCAAATGAAATGAAAAGAACTACATAAATGCAAGCGACATTCAATGCACTTCATATTTCCTCCATGTTTACCAACTTCATCGTCAAGTCAAAGGTGAATTTTATCATTCATCGATTTAACATGTCACACATTATACATTATTTTCCCTTTGAAACCAAGTCAATTGTCATCTTTATTTCTTTCCTTCTTAACTTGTTCAATGTCGAATTCGTTACTTGGTCTTATATTTTATTTATTATTATTATTATTATCATCATTTATTATTGCTGCTCATACTTGAACAATCTTCAATCTCAACAAGTACGGTTGCTGGGTCATTCTTCAATGATATTGATTTATAATTGCAAAATACAACATTAACATCCTGGCGATGTGTCTATATGTGTTCATATTGACATGAAAAGTTAATTCAATCATATGTTGGCGTGACTTTGAGCATATTTCTTACATCTACAAGTATAACTTGCCACTCGAGTTGATTAAATCCTTCTTCTTCTTCTTGATCCTATAATAATGCTCAATCATTTGCATCTGTAAGCATGAAAAGTGACCCAATTGATGATGATCGATGATTAGAACAATTGAATTCATACTGTCAACCAACATATGACGATAATGTAATGGAGATAACAACGACAACCGCTTTAATGGTCATTGTGTGAGATTGTTGTATAAGTTTAAATTTATTCAACCAGTAAGTCACAATATATTTGGACCATCTTTAAACAACAACAACAACAACAACATCACTGCTAATATAAAAATTTTTCAATGCTAATGGCTCACTTGTGATATACACAACACAAGGTATTCGACAACTCAAGTCACAGGAAAATGATATTTTCAATTGCCACACTGGTCAACAACAGTCAAATATCATCAGATATATTTATTCGTATAGTCAAGCAAGTTACAACTGTTAATTGATGATAAAATCAAGATAAACAACATCACTTGACAAATGAAATATGTCTTGTATGTTTGTATGTGTAACTTGCAATCGATAATAATAGCAAGTTGATAATTTATTGGCCTCAAATGAGATGATGATTTTGTTTCCCCTTAATTCACAAATGAAAAACTTCCAAAGCTTGTCTAGTCCTTTTTCTTCAGTCAAAGTCATTCCTTGGTCACTCTTAATTAGCTTGTTGAAATATAATGAGTTGTTTTTATCTAATGAATATATAATTTATCTAATGAATCATATGGTTTCATTTGTCTTCCTGATGATGCTTAATTTACTCCCTATGATAATAATTAAATTGGTTAACAAGTGAATATCTTTCAAGTCAACTATTACAACTACTACAATTACCACATATGGTTCATTTATTCCTTATTCCCTTAAACATTGCCTCCGAAGTTCATTTGAGATGAAGATATAGAAAAAATTATACCAAAGGAAAATTTGTCACCAAAAAAAACAGAAAAAACCTAAATCAAAGTATTAACCTCCTAAATCTATTCAATTGGTAATAAAGTCATACATTAGATAATGAAAATGCACTAAATCAACTTCTCAAATCTGTTGGTATGTTATTTTCACCCCAGTAATAACAAAGTATCATCAACATCATCATCATCATCATCTTCTTGGACATCTTGTTTAGTACAACAGTATTGATGAAGAAAAAACAAAGAAAACAAGGAAAATAAATAGATTTCTAGAGTAAAATCATCTTATAATATGAAATATAAAATTATTATTACATTTTTCATAGTAAAAAATATACATTGAGCTTAAATTGCCAATTTAATTTCGCTTTGCGATTTATGAAAGAAAATGAGGAAAAAAATACTGATTGGTTAAAATTGTTTTTATTTCTTCTTTGCTTTTTGCTAGAATAATAACACACATGTTTATACCTGTCACATTTTTCGCTTTGTATCGTGTATTGTGATTTTAGAAGTAAAATTAATATTGAGATAACAATTACAACAACAATGATGTGTTCTAATTTGTTCTAATGTGTTCTAATGGGTATATTTTAGTAATTGATCAACCTTGTTGATTTGTTGTCATGTTAAATGAAGCATAATTTCTATTGTTGATAATTTCTAATTCTCTCCAAGTATTAATCGTCATCACGGTAAATGGTACAACTGCATTTAAAAAATGTAACAATGCTTTACCTTTAATTTCAAATACATCCCATGCAGTGAATACAATTAAATCATTTGATGATAATAATGAACTTAAATTACTTCGCATATACTCAATTTGTCCATGAGATGAATCAATGTAAGTACATGATGCTATTCGACTTGCAATCATACGAATTTTTTTCATCTTTCGAATTGTACAATCAGATATACTTACAATTTGTTATAACAGCAATACTTAATGTCAACATTATATAACCTAAAATTATAAAACCATATTTACCCTGATAATTTTAGTATATATGTATAAAGTAAAATGCTAAACCTGATGATATAAAATGAAATTCTAAATGCAAATAAAAATAATGCCTACAAATGATAATTTGTTATTTATCTTACTTATTGATGAAAATTATATAAAAGTAAATGATTACAAATACTTTCAATTGAATTTATTTGTAATGATGAAATATTTGTTGAATGATGATCATGATGATCATGATGATTTTTATTTGATGAAAAATATTTATCTTCAATTGAACTGACAAACTTTTCAAAGTAACATGAAAATTGATAAACACTGTAAATTGGTAACAATATAAAATTGTGTAAATATTATTACAGTTAATTGTGATATTAATGTTGTTATTATTTCAAAATTAAGAAATGTACTTGACATTTGTTCTTGAAATAATGGAACTTTTACATGTTTAGTTGAAACAATTTCATAATAACTGTAAACGTAACTTGATGAACATATTATAATTAACAATATTGATATTAACGTTTGAATAACATCTTGACGTCCAATTGAATTTAAATATTTTTTTTGGTAATTGATTAATTAAATCAATATATTCTTTTAACATATGTTTAATAGCATTTGATCCTTTCAATGTACATTAATGCAATTGAAAAGTATGAAAATGATTTAGCAGAACTAATTGTTCTGTAAGCACAATTTTGATTACCAAAGAAAAATAAATATACTTGAAGTGTAGATGCGATGATGAAAGATAATGATAAAAAATTTACGTAATATTTTACGAATTGGTCCATCATGTAGTTCATTATCATTACCAATGGAACCAAATATTGATACAAATGTACAACTTAATTTTATCGAATTTGTAAGTGAATTCATCGTTGTTCTATCTCTTGTTCATCGAATATTCGACACTTCGAACTCAACTGTTCTAGGGAACAGAACCACAGCATAATGAAGAAAATATACAACAGTAGGTTAACTATCTATCCAATTTTGTTAACATTGAACGGATACATCGTCAAGTGTTACCCAGATCAATCAACAGTCGATCATTAGAATATTTTTTCGAAAATGATATTTACTTTTGTTGACACTTGTTTAACTTTCTTGCACAGAACAAATGACATCACTTCGATCAAGGGTACCAATCAATTCTAGGAAGTAATTTGTTCGTTGTCAAGGATAAATTATACCTGTTACTAAGGACAAGTAATAGCATAAACACACACACGACATTTAAATATCATCAACATCATAATCTTGTCATTTAGCTTAAATTATACTTTTACATTATAGACAATTATTGACAAAGTTTACATGTAATCAGTATACATGAACAATAAACAGACACCTATAGTTATGTAATGAATTAATTAGTTAACAAGGATAAACACTTGAATTTAACAGACTTGTAAAATAAATGAAATATGATCACTTTACCTGTCACATGAGAATGAAATGTGATTCGATTTGCCATTGGACACTTTAAATTTTCTGTCACTTGAAGAACATGAATGTTAGATGAAAAAAACAAACATTTACACCTTGCCTTTATTTAAATTTATCTTTGTGTATATTGACACAGATAAAAAAATTGATCATTAAAAAGACGTTTTTTTCACTCAAATAAACTTTGTCTGTTAGCGAAATAAACACGCCAATGTTAAAACACATGCTGATTATGATAATGAATTGACAGTTTAATGTGATCATGATTTTAAATAACTCACAATGTATTGGATTTAACATTGCTCTGTTCAAGTATAATCAAAAATCTATTTTTTGCATATGACGTAACATCTTGTTCTGATAAATCAGTCGAATACTTTGGAACTCTTATACACTCAATAAATAAACTTCTTCTTTACCTTGTCCATGTTGACAACCTAGCGAATCGTAGCGGCAGAATCAGAACATTAATCGAGTTCGACAACAACTAAAAAACAAATAAAGAAAGAAAGAAAGAACCCTCAATTGCAAGTCAAGAACTTAAATCAATTCTAAAAGAGAATCAAATTAGTCCAATTAATTAAATTTTTATTATTATATTGTATACACTTGCACTCACGAATTAACATTCTAAAGTTCATCATGCTTTTCACTATCGTCGGCGTCTTTTTCATCTTCTTTTTCATCGTCTTCCTCCTTGTCATCATCATCTACTTCATTGTTTGATGAATCTTTAGCACCGTGCTTCTTCATCAACTTTTTCTTTCATCTTTTTCTCATCTTTCACTCGTTCAAGGATTTCATTTTGAACAGCATCAGCTTCACTTTCATCATCACCAATGAGAATGTTATCAAAGATGGTACCCAGCTTTAACTTGCCACAAGTCGAAACCAACAGCACAAACTTCTTTTTGCAAGTAAAGTTTGTCATCAGGAACATATTCAGGGGTTATCAATTTCAGGATGAACCCATGGCCCTTTGTAATTGGGATTGTCAATTTGTTTGGGCTTCCATTCTCCTTTGAATGCTGGATTTGAAATTTGAGGTGGTTCCCAGTCTCCATCCATTTCATCATCCCAATCTTCTGGTTTAGTGGCATCGGGGTCAGCAATGAATTCAGGTACATCCCAGTCATCTGGTTTAGTGTCTTCAGGGTCATCGATCTTTGGATTGTCATCCCAATCTTCTGGTTTTTTAGCTTCAGGATCTTTAATTTTCTTTGGGGCAAGGAATGACCAATCTTTTTCGAGTTCACCTTTTTCAACAACTTCACCGTCAATTAAAACCTTGTAAGTGTTGTCTGGTTTAACCACAAGTCGGTAAACATGGGTGTGTACATCATCTTTACAACGGATGTCCTTGTTGATGAGCAAATTTTTACCCTTGTAAGTGAATATTGCATGAACTTTTTTAGTTGCTGGACCACAAATGTCAGGACCAAACATAAGAAGATAAGGAGAGTCACCATGAAGATTCCTTTGTTCAAGTGAACAATCAAATACTTTGAGGTATCCACCACCACAGTCGATATTTTGTTCATGTTTGACGGTAAATTGAACAACCAAATCTTTACCCTTCATTACTAAATTTGGTGTCTTCAAATTTAGATGAAATGGCATAAAATCGTGCATCTTGAGATGTTTTAATACCTTTGTCTTTAGCTTCATCACCATACCATGAACCAGCAGTCCAATCAAATTTACCAAATTCTTTTCCAGAATGTTCTGATTGTACCCATCTTTCATTCCAAGTTGGCAGATCAAAATCTTCTCTAAAGTACACTGTTGCTGAAGTATAAGCAAATAGCAAGCAGAAGATACCTAAAAATACTAAAAAAATAGAAAGGAAAGACAAATGCCGGTAAGCATGGATTAGATTTGATAGATACAAGTTAAAGTGGATGTTATATAATATTGAATAGATGACAACTTACCATACTTCATGATGATAGTTAAATTAACTAACAGGTTGATTGTGTTGATCAAAAAAGTGAATGACAACTCTGTTGTGTTAGGTAAAAAGGACAAATGGTCAAGAGAACAAGTGACTTGTCAGCCTTTAAAGAGGAATAGAAGTAGATAGACAACGACAACAGCGCATACGAAGAAGAGACATACAAGTAAAGTATACGTGTAGATTCTTGTAGAAGGAACACGTGGACCAATCACAATTTTACACGGAAAAAATGGGCGGTGGCTTAGACAGTGTAACGCGCGTAACTCAACACTTGCAAGTATACAAGATCTGCTTTAACTTTCCGGTATGAAATTTACCGGTAACAATTAATCTGTATGTATATTCTACCCTTATCATTATATATGACAATGAAAATAATAATTACAATTACCATCTGTTATATTAAATTATGATTATTGAACCCTTATGATGATTGAAATGAATTTTATTCAACTACATGTGTACTTGAAGATACTTGATCACCATTGTTGTATCTTCTTTTCTTCACCATTTGGTGGCTCCATCTTAATGGATACATATTTTTAGTGGTTCCTTTTTCTTACTACAGATGAAGACAATCGACACTTTAAGTATGTGAGTGTGTTTGTGTTGCATGATGAAATCACATGAATCATTTATCAGTGTATTTGAATAAGATGAAGAAATTTATGATAAATAACTATATAGATGAGTATATACATGGATAAGTTGACAGTTGATTGGATTGACCAGTTTAACTTGTGAGGAAATAAAAGATTGACCTTTTTTTCTCTCTACTTGTCACCAGGATGACTTTCATTGTTAATCATTGATGTGAAGCAAGTGGCAAATAATAGATACCTCTCAATACCATGATAAGTGTGACAAAGTTCACTCGAAGATCACAAAGTACTTTTTCTTCTGTTGACTGCACCAAGAGGCAAACACAATGAATACCAGAATGATAGAGTCATTTGATCAGTGAGTGTGGACATGCAATAAATCAGTCAATCAGTTCATAGGTCAATCTATGTGTGTGTGTGTCTATTGTCATCAACTGACCAATCAAAGGTAAAGAAGTGAGAAGTGTCTGTATGTCACTCGTTAGACTCGTTAGTCTGGTCATTTGGTATGTTCAACTTGGTCATTGTCCTTCCTTAATATCCTAGGAAATGTTCTTCCTCTTTGTAACTGTGCAAATCTTACAACCTGAATCATTTGTGGCTACTTTATCCACCCATTAAGAACATTGAGCAATCAAGGACAAACATTAAATTGTTCTTGTGTATTGTAAGTCTTTTTACATTTGCCTTTCTCTCACTCCCATAGGATGAATTTGTGTCGACACATTTTAACTACAAACGGAAGGATCAAATTAAAATAATTGTATGTACATTGAGTCACACCAAGCGTATATTAAATTACATGAAATACATTTAAGTTAAAACATTTGTTACCCTGTGACTTGATAAATACATTACATACGTTTAAAGAAGAAGAAGAAGAAAAAAAAGAGAAAAGTTCTGACCGTTCTAATTTGAAGAACTTAGAACTTTTATTTCATTCGTCTTTCTCTCTTTTATCTGTTATCTTATACTGACTTCTGTCTAAGTTGTACTTGTGAACTTTTACTTATATTATAATTTTAGTTCTAGATCATCATTTGATCATGATGTCGAGTGTGTCCTTGTCTTTATCTTTATCTTTAGATGATGCAAATGCAAATGACCTAAGGTCATAATGATTTTGTGCCACGCGAAAAAACTGTTCTTGTGTCAATCTGTTCACACCCTGAGTTCTTTTCACAAGACACAGATAGAACCAAAAAAAAACTCAAAAGAACTTTTTCATACTTCATACATTTTTATGTGTTTCATTTTGTTGCAGATCTTTTCTTTTGATTTATTTTTTTTATTCCTTTTTTTCTTCTTTTGTGTTCTCACTGTTTGGTCCTGTGTATACTTATGTGACATGCATATACTTTATGATTTGGAGGATTGAACTAGGTATTTGTTAAACAAATGACGTAGACTGTTCATACACAGATGGTAAAATGAGAATGTTCTAACTGACATTTACACCAAAAACATCAACATTGTATCAAATGGAAATAATTTGCACTTTCATTGCTATTCCACTAGGTCAAGGTGGTCATATTTGACGTTTAGATGATGATGATGATGATATTTTGTTTGTGTGTGTCTTTGTTGTCATGTACAATGCACACAAACAGACACAGACAGAGACACATCGAAGATAATCGACATCATCGTCATGACTGGATTGAATGTTCACTGTGTCCATCCAAAGGATCATTTGAATTTCATAAGATCATAATGTTATATAACACAACAAGTTAAAAAGTTCTACCGTATAAACATTGGTATATACATTGGATGGTTAATCAAACTGCACTTAGTATTATCAATGAAAATAATAGTAAGAAATTGATTTAATCAAGAGTAAAAGAAGAAAAGGGTAAAGACAAGTGTTACTATTTTAAGCAATTGCAGTTGAAAGCATCAAATTGGACATTCGATTTGGTGAACAGCACTTGACGAGGTGAAACTCTAGGGATAGAAAAAGAAAGAGAGGAAAGACAGTAAAGACAGAGATAGAAAGAACTACTGACAGGGATGCAGATAGAACTGAGGAAGAACGGATGTACAGAGAAGAAGAAGACGAAATAAGATGGTGAGATGTAAGATTGCAAGATCTGTATCTGTACAAAAGGCAAGAAACTACAGACAAAGTGCTCCTTGCATCTGGGATTGTCCTTGTGTGCCATTTCATGCTTTCTTTTTTATCCTCTTTTACTTTGGTCCTTCCTTTTGCTTAACTTTATCCTGGTCTTTTTGACACAAGTTCAGCTCTGCTTGACTATAGTGTGTGTATATACCAGTCCACCAGTCAATTGTATCACTAGTTCGGCTACTTCACTATTGACATATGCAACTGTGTAGTTCACTTCACATACAAATGGATAAAGTAACTTGATGTCACAAAAACTAAATTTACTTCAACGGTACACTTTCCGCTTTTGTTTCTCAACGAGTAATACGAGTCCTTCCGGTTCTCTTTATCTCTTTCTATCCATCTGTCTATCTCTGTGTGTGTATTTGTATGTTCGTGTTCACGTTCTAACCAAAGAACTTGGGACAGAACATTTAACAACATGTACATCAACATGAACATGTTAACGTGTCAACCTGCACATCGACACAAGCAACAATTGATCCAGTAAATCAAGAAAGCTTGACTTTTATCATCTATTCATACATGTTTACTCTTCACTTGCATGAATTCATCTCGTCAGTCGACTTTTCTAACTTTTAACAACAACAACATCAACAACAACAAAGTCACTTAATAATCAAGTAGAATAAGAAAAAAATAGAGAGAGAAAATTATTTACTCTTTTATTATCTTTACATTGTATAAAATTATTTTTAATTGTCATAAGTCTACTATTTACTAACTAATTAACATTATAAAATTACATCCCGTTCATATTGTATACATCATCAAATAACAATAACTGTTTTAACATCAATTGATAGAGAAAAAAATATATAAATCTTATGATTACAATGACTTTACATGATAAATCAATTGTTATGTTGTTACTTTTATTATCGATTTACTTTGATACAATTGATTGTAAGGTTAAAAAAAATTCTAAACAACTATGGAATGATGAGGATGAATTGTTGATGTTACAACTTATTCATCATCATGGTGATGATGATGATGATGATGTTATATCATCTTCGTCACATTTTCCACTTATTCATGGTGAATACTTTGATACTTTTCATCATCATCATCAACAAGGATGTGTCAAAGGTTTACATCATGTTCATCCATATTCATTTTTTCATCATCCACATCGCTGTAAACACTTCCCTTTGGGATATTCATCTTTATCTAAACATCCGTTTGCTCCTCTTCATCGTCACCATCGTCATCGTCATCGTCGACATCAGTTTATTCCACCATATCTTCAATATCATCATCATCATCATACTTCGGGTGAACATTTTATCAATTCTATCAATCGACGTAGAATACTTAAATTATGTCGTCGATATTTCAGACGTATTTTTCGTCGAATTCATCGACATCGACATTCTTATATTCATCAATTATTTCACTCTGTTGTACATGATCATTTTAACCTTAGAAAAGGTTAAATTGAAAATTTAGTACTTTAAAGTACACTTCAATGTTATCAATAACAACAATGTTCTGACAACTTTATCTGTGATCATTTTAATTGACAATTAATATCAAGTTGTTGTCATCTTTGTAGAACTTGTTGAAAGAACTTTCTTCAAGTCAGTCAACTTTTGACTTCTGTTGAAGTTTGAATGATGAATTTGTATTGAAAGTAAAAGTGTACAAGTTTAAGGGATAAAAAAAAGATACCGGACAATTGTAACCTTTGAGAGAAATATCGAGGACAAAAAAAAGTTATGTTCAATAAAATGACTGATGTTTACTCACCATGTTGTTTTCTCCTGTATTTGTATGTAAGTGTGTCTGTCTGTCTCTGTGTGTTCTTGTTCAATGGATTGTAAGTCATTGATGGCAAAACGATTCTGAAAACAACCAGTGCGGTTTTTCCTTGCGTAAATACACTCAGATGAAGAGAAAACATGAAAGTTCACTTTTCCTGCTTACACAGTTGAGAATAAACTCTCAACTGTGTGGCCTGTTTTGGGTTTTGGGTAATCTACCATCTTTCAAACGAAAATCATTCCATGAGATACACACAGGAGCAAAGAACTTATCATATATGATCATATATGACTTAATGGAAATAATTTCAATCGTATCTACTCAAGCATTTATTTAGTGTACTATGATGAAGAAAAATTCATATAAGATTAAATTGAAATTGACCTTAAGATGGATGAAGTTACCTTGCAAATTGGGGTGAAAATGATTCGATGAATCAACTTACATCATCTTCATCATCATCATCATTTTTTGTGTGACTTATTCTACGATACACTTGTACACACATAGTGTGTACAATGTACAATGTTCAGTAAGCACGTGTAGTACATCAATTTATCCAATGAATGTCTCTTAATGTAGGCAAATACATGTAAATGAAGAGATTGAGGGCACTTATTCTCAAGAGAATCACTAAATTGATGGTACCATTGAGTGAAGTCAACTACTGTACTGTCCACCAATTGGTCTATTCAACATTGATTGGTCAAATCAAATACAACTTGTCTACATGTCTAAAGTATCTACTGTGTGTGTGACAATCAACCCTTTAACTGGTCACACTTGAGGGAGAGAAAAATGTTCTTCAGTGCATTTAGAACGAATCGAGTTAATGCAGGTACCCGCTGACATTGACAATTGGCTTTGATGAATGAATGAAAGAATGAAAAGATCAATGAATTTGTACTAATGTACTCATAATGACGACTTCGTCATACTTGACCGAATTAAGAATGTACTTATGTCTCTCATTGATTAAAATGGTTGAATGAATAAATACTAATTTTCATATAATCTTGTCATCATGATGATGATCATTTGATTCGTTGTCTTGTAGTTTGTCGAGCAAATGGTAAATTATTAATGTCAATTTGTCTTTTAACATCATAAATAAAAGTAACATCAAGTACATTAAACATTTGACTTATCTTGTCAACAAGTGAAAACAACTTTGATACAATCGACCATAATTTAAGTGTAAACCAATCGATTAACTTGAACATTGTAATTTGTATCTTGTCTTTGATGATGATGTCAATTTAATTAGATGATGATGATGATGATAAAAATATTATCCTATGGATGAAAGTGGACACTTTTGATGACAAATACTTTAAATGGATAAAGTGTCAACGATACTGATGAAAAATGATTGAAAGAATATGAAGTTACTATACTTACAATTACAGAGTAAGATAAATAGCACAGTCACCAGTTACTTTTATACCAATTTGTTACATCAGCGAAAATGGTAAAAGATATTTGCCTTGCAGTCAACTTTGATTGACTCTTTTTTTTCTTCCCTCATTTTACTATTGATACTTGTATGATGACTTACTTACTTGAACTTTCATTGCAATACCATTAAAAGTATAACATTTACTTGTCAGCTATATTTTTCTTTTCTTTTTTTTGTTCTTTGTATTTTGTTTAACTGGGTCCCATACATTTGTACCTTTTCACTTGGAAAACTTTTTTCACGACAAAAAGTTGGTAAATGTAACTTTGATCAAATTTCGGTGTAAAAAAAAGAAGATTTTTTCCTCAACATTCTTCTTGCACATGCTCTCAATGTTTTTGTTTTTGTTGTTGTTGTTGTTGTTGTAATTTTATTCCTTTCAATTGTTCCTTTTGTATAACAATTTCAATTTCCGGGTTTGTTAGCAGTGTAACAATTGATTCATCTGCCTGATGATAAAAATGTCATTCATCTGTCATACAACACTATCAATGATGTAAATGTGTATCAATTGAACAAAATGAACATTTACTTTCATCTTAAAATAAAATTTATCAATGTAACTTCCTTTTTACATGGATATTTACTGATATATCAACTTAATTGACACTCAATCAATCACACAGTTGTTCTTGGATTACACTTGTTTACCACAACAACAACAACATTGTTAGTTGTTGTTGTAAATTCTACAGACACAATAGAAAAGATAACAAAGTTTTACTCAACCAAATAGATACAATCAGGTTGTTGTTGTTGTTATCACTCAAGCAAATTAATTAATCTTCTTTCATTGAGAGTAAATTCTACTTAATCTACTTGAAAATTAGTCATGGTTACATGCGAACAACTCAATCATGTCACACGTGTTTGATGATACACACTGGGTTACAGGTTTAATTGTGTATATTATTAAGTTTACCTGTACATTTTTTCTTCATTTTCAATCGTCTTATCGACAAGTTAACTTGATTAACTTTAGAGGAAAAAAATGTTACTCATGTTGCTATTGTCATCATCTTGTCTGTTATTTACAATGTCGGTAGTTCAAAGTAATCCAATGTATGAACCGGCATCTGTTTATGTTTACAGTTGGCGTGGACATCCTGTTGAAGTTACTACAACTCATTATGAATCACCAATTGGTCATTTAAAAACACCGTCTGTTGAATATGAAGAACAAATAACTAATCATCATCATAGTGATGACAATCATCATCATCGTTATCAACCGCTACAACATCATTATTCATCTGATGACAAAGATGAACATCGTCGTCATCATCATGATTTACCTTTGTACACGGAATCACCAACATTGATTGAAAGTCAACATCATGATGATGATCAACATGATCATAATGAAGAAAGTAGAAAACAAGAAGAAAAAATTAATTCAACTAATGTTACAAATGAATCTGATGATACTTCTAAACAATCTGAAAGTTTAAATGAAACAATTTCACATGAACAAGTTAAACAACAACAACAAAATCATGATGAATCATCAATAATTGAACCAAAGTTAACTCAAACACATGAACCGGATGAAATTGATGAAAATGTTAAAGCATAGTTAATTTAAATGTAAACTAATTTAACAATGTATTCATTTTTAATATTATTATTACTGATATTATTTTTTGAAATACTCACTTGAAGTTCTCATGTCAATTAAACGATATAATATCATATTCACTGATGCATCGGATTTGTCTTAATGATCATTATATTACAAATGTATGTCACAAATGAATAAAGGAAATGAACAAATTAATATAATTGTTATAACATATAAATTTATAAGTTACTTTAACGATTTTCACGAAAATTGTTATATTTCAATGAAATTTACAAAAAAATTCAAATCAATTGAAATTTTACCGTTAAAATCAGTCAAGTGTATCGTCATTTTCGTCGTCGATGTCGTCGCTTGTGATGTATTTCATGGAGTTCAATGTCATACAATAGTAACAAAAGGATGAAATAAAAGGTTACCGAATAGAATAGAACAGAACAGAACAGAATAGAACAGAACCTGATATTGTACTAGGATTGAATGTGAGGATAAACTAGATCAAAGTAATTCACATCACTGAACAGTTATTGAAAATCATTGCAGTGGAACTTGTTTCATATTTCTTTTCACGTAGATATTTATTTATTTGTTGTTGAATTCTCTTTTTTTTATTTTTTTTACTTACATTTTCATATTTACATGCAACATGATGTTTTTATAAAAAATATTTCATCGTTATCTTGAAATATATATAAAAATATATCTTTAACTTGTCAATTAATTGAATATTTCATTGAAAAATTCTATACTTCATTCATCTTACTTGTGAACATATTCATTTACTTGTACGTTGAATTAATTGACTGATCTTTACCGCATTCTGTTGAATTTAAATTGACTTTGTTTTCTTCTATTTCATTGCTTGGAGCAATTTTTATCTCTTTTTCAATTTGATGAATAACTTCGTCCAACTTTACATTGAACATGAGTCAATTGAAATTGTTGTCAATTGATAAAATGGTTAGAACATTTGAAACAAAGTGATGACAGGTGTTAATAAAATGATGTCACTATAACTTGAAGTGTAAATTTGGTTGAAATGTTAAAGAAAAGGAAAAAACAATCAAACTTACGGTAAACTTCTTAAACTATCATTCATTTGATTGACGTGAGTTGTCAAAATTGACTATCGAAAAATACATCAAGTAAACTTACGAACAGTTTTTGTCAAATGTGAAACAAACTTTTGCAAATAACTTTTTCTTCTTCTTTACAACGTTGAACATTCAACTGTCGACCCCAAGGGCTGTGAACTTGCAAAGTTGTTTTCTCTCTTCCCTCGATTGGACAAAAAGGACACATCAGTAAAACAAGTGGTTTGGACGTCAAAGTAAAAAAAATAAATTGCCCAAGGGAAGTCATTTGCCTGTTGACATGGAAAATGGACTGTTTGTGTGTCCAAAGGACAATTCACTGCGAACATTTATATACTTTTTTCAACTTGAAGTAAAGAATCGCGGTGAGTGAGGGAAGAAAAAAAATCGAATTGTCGTCAGATGAATTTGCAATTTGAAGATCAATATCTTCCGTTTCTGGTCATGTAATCAACTAACATTGAACAGAACAGAACAGAACAGAACAAGAAGAAGAAGAAGTCATTTTATTTTCGTTAAGTTGAGCAATTTTTTGTTGTTGTATCGATACAAAGTGACAAAAGTTACCCACAATAAGTGGACTCACTCGTGACACCATTTACTTGTATTTGAAAGAAAGAAACTTTATATGCAGGGCAACAAAAAATTTACTTGCATCTGCGTGAACAAGGTGAAAATGATCAAAGGAAAAAGAAACAAGTGAAAAGTGGATGTGAAGAAAAAATATATATATATCGTACCGGATGCACGAGTTCTTATCGTCCAACAAACAGGTTTTGGACGGACAGAACTTTTTTTTTCTTCTTTCTTTTTTTTTGCCCTTCTTCTTCTTCTCTTGGTATCATTTTACTTGATTTTTTTTTCACTTTAACCCAACGATACGAGTTCTTATTCTACACTCGACTTTGTTTATGTTTCACTGCACACTGGTGCCAGACATGCCTGATGTGACGAGTCAATGACAAAGAACTTGAAAGAACTCAGCAGTAGCAGTGAAAAAGAACCTGTCTAACATTGAACAAACGTAGGCATAACACACGGTGTGAGTTTGTGTGTGTATTAAGTCACTTCTATTCTAATCGTCGAACAAGTGACCCTGTCATCGATCAAATGTGTGAAACCTTTTGTCACATATTGAACAGTTCGTTCCATTGGACGACACGGGGTACATTTTGGGCAACTTTAGGTACACTTGAAAGATAATTTCATCTTTTTTTTTCAATTACCTTACTCAATTCGTACAATTCGTACAGTT
This sequence comes from Hemileia vastatrix, assembly GCA_030280995.1. Taxonomy (NCBI): domain Eukaryota; kingdom Fungi; phylum Basidiomycota; class Pucciniomycetes; order Pucciniales; family Zaghouaniaceae; genus Hemileia; species Hemileia vastatrix. The sequence goes on from JASXTE010000053.1 coordinate 20,542, forward strand.
CTTACATTCACAGTGTGAAGTAAATGTATATATATTCAATGTCAATCGGTGTACAAGATCAAATTGACTGGTAAATTGCAATTTGTCCACATTGAACATTGAACATTGATAAATATTTAATAAGAATGAAGTGACTCGTTGAATCATCATCCCTGGAGGTTTAAACTTGTCTGTGAGTGTGTATACATAAATATACTTGGTAATTCGATGGAAAGTACCTCAATAGACTTGACTGCATTGCAGAATGAGTGTTACCAATTACGTAACCTGAGAAGAGTCAATTGACATGATAATGAAAGTTACGTATAAACATTATCAACAATCATTATGATCTTTTGAAATTGTACCTAAGGTCACAAAAGTTTACCTTGACAAGGACAATTGACCTATTTGAATATCGAATTTTTTACTCAAAGAGAAAAAAGTAAAATATAGAAGAAGAAAAAAAAATTTCTCATTGATCGTAGTGAATTCGTAATTTCATCCAAAGAAAGAGGGAAAATATTTTTGATGACTTGTTGAAAAAGAAGAAGAAAAATGTTGAAAGAACGGACCTAACAAATCGCTTTCTTTTTCCCCATCTTATTATGTACCAGCTGTTGACCCATGTGAATTTTTTACCATCAAATGTTTTTCTCACTAAAAACAATAAGTTGCAAAGAAATAACAACTGACGTATAAAGTAAAGTATATATATTTTTTTCTTTTCTTTTCCTTCTATTTCGTATACTTTACGTAGTATTCTTGATGCTAGTTCTTGATGATGTTTGTGCAAAGAAAATAATAATTGTTAGGGTGAATTTTCACTAAGTTCTTTGTCCTGTAAGTGATTCAGTGATGTTGTTGGACAGTAAGAAGAAAGGAAAGAACAAAAATATATATAAGTAAGAAAGATAAAAGTGCAAAGGCAAAGAAGCATAGAGAACAAAGAGGCCAGTTTTTTCATGGAAGAAAGAACATGAGAATCTTACTAAGCCGCATCATGAGCATCTCCTTCTAATGTCAGGTTTGACTGTGGCTCGTGTATTTTTCTCTTTTCTCTTTCTCTCACTTTTCTTTTCTTTTTTTCCTTGAGTGTTCTGATGTGTTCTTTCACGTTCGTCCTCTCATCACATGCCATTGCATTTACTTGGTTGCAGTTGTAACCTTCAATCGAAGGCCAGATGTCTCATCCTCATCCCAACAATCGGTGTCAATGTGACCCATATATATATATATTATATGTACAAGTACAATCATAGATGATAGGATGAAATGAACAAGGTAAAAATTACTGAATTCCAATGAGAAGCAGACAATGATGGAGACATTGTTCTTATTATTTGCTTCTTTCCCAGTAAAAGATCCAATTGAATTGAACGATTTATTGAACAAAAGATCACTCACACACATCATCAAGACTCATTATGACATTCTGACTCTACTGTGAAGTGTCGTTAATTGAAGAAGTTGGAAATGAAAGCAATTCAACCAATTGTTCACTGACAATTATAACTGTTCAATCAACAACTCAATTGACTGAACTTTACTTGACTTGACTTGACTAAACTTAAGTTAAGTTAAGTCAACTTGACTTGACTATGTATAAGTGTGTTCGTGTTTCTTTGAAGAATTTGTTGAATGAATTTTTTTCACTTGCACTCGTTCTTTGTCACACACACACATTCAGACATAAATTGTCCTTCTTTACATCTTGTTTAACTTTTTACTTCTTCTTCTTCTTCCTTGTTTTAGCTGTTAAAAGTTTTTACCACTTTTGACTTAAAAACTTTTTCCTTCTTTTCTTTTGTCTTTCTCATTCAGTTATTTCATCCTATTTTGTTTCGACTATTTTTTTCCATTTGTTCGTATTCTTTTACTTCTACTTCTTTCTACATGTTGTTACATTTTACCATCTGTGTTATATAATTTAACTTTCACTTTTAACTCGTACAACTTAAATTACACATGGAACAATTTAAAAGACAAAGTTAAAGTATGAAAAAAAATCTTGTAAAAGAAGATTTAAAAGTAAAAAAAAGAAATATAAAATGGAAATACTTTTTACATACTTTCTTTCTTTCTTTTTTTTTGTAGCAAAAAAAAATAAGATAAATTAACGAGTACAATTGACTTGAATTACAAATGACAAATCAACTTGCATTTGTGATGACATTTGATTGAGTTATAAGTTTACTTGTTTCCTTTTTTATTATTATTATTTTTCTCTGCTTTAAATTTATTTTTAATAAGTTTACATTTGCTTGTTGTTGATGAAGAGAAGAAGAAAAGAAAAGAAGGAAAAAAAAGAGAGACAAGTTTGTTGTCGATATTGTTGACCTTATTATTCATTTTACAGGTTATTTCTTCCGTCAAGTGGAATGTCAATGTATGTGTATTGTGTTCTGTGTTGTGTTGTATCTGTATGTTGTTATTTTCCCTGGTGATGTTGATGTAGATGTTGCATCCTTCAGTACATTTACTCGTCTTGTCTTTTCACCCATTTTTTTCATGTTGCTATAGTTGTTGTTGTTGCTGCTGTTGTTGTTGTTGTTGTTGTTGTTGTTGCTGTCTGTGTCAACAAGGCAGACAAGCGAAGACAAAGACACGAGAGAAAAAAAGAAAGTAAGTATCATCAGTTCACGGTGAGTATCCAATGAAATAAAGTTCTTGTTCAAGGTTGCTATGAGTGAAAATATTTGCCATTTACACTGATTCTTTTCATCGTCTTTATCATGTGTCATTTGGTACATGGACTTCCTGTTTCACTTTTCTCTCATATGAGATTGAAGATGTTCACACAGTGTCATCCAACACACAAACACACACATGAAGCAGCTGGATTCATTTGAACAAACCAGTTCAGGATAACCAGATCCTGGGTCAAATTTTTTCAACTTCAACTGACAAAGGTTTATAAGGTTCTTCTTTCTCTTGTTCTTTTTTTTGATACTCCCATTGTACAAGCCTTACAAGTGTTGGATAAAAGTGCACCAAGTAAAAATTAAACTTTTTTTTTTCATTTTGAAATCGAATTTTGACCTTGTTGTTGTTGTTGTTGTTGTTGCTGTTGACTGTAGGACGGAGATGATGATGTTGATGGTATTGATGTTTCACGTTCAAGTATGGACTGTTGTTGATGACACCGACTACTTGGTTGTTGATGTTGATGTTGATGTTGATGTTGATGTTGTTGTTGTTGTTGCTGTTGTTGTTGAAAATAACTAGCAGACATCAACAATGTTGACTTTCTTCGTGTAAATTCATAAACAATAGATCGTAAATCTTCAGCAGATTTAAATCGACGAGGAACGGAAGAACTATTTGAGTCAGTAGGTGATTCAACTGGTTTAACATTAGAATAGGCAGCAGATTGTTGAGACCACGTATTAAGTACTTGATCTCTATCTTTATCTTGTTGTTTATTATATTGTTGTTGTTGTTGTTGATTAATATTTGGCAAATAATTTGATGCACATGGCAGTGGAGTTGGTGGTCGTGTAGGTGGTGTGACAAATACTGAATTAATTCGTGGTCTATGAACAGTTAAATATAAAGAAGATGGTGATGGTGATCCTAAAAATCTTGGATATGAATCACGTCGATGTCCACCGTTAATTGTAGCATTAGCAGCCATTGTGGCAGCTGCTGCAGCTGCAATTGTCATACTTGTTGTCAATGATCGACGTGATTCAGTTGATGTCATATAAGTACCACCAGCTGATAATCCAGCCATAGCATCGCCAGTTGCTGATGGACACAATCCACTAACTTCGTGACCATTTGGTACACTGGATAAATCACCATTAGAACCACCATTTGTCGATTTTTTTAAGTGGAATATCATAAATTTCAGGAGAAAAGTATGATTGACATGGTTCAATTGCACGAATTTTTCCCCATTTTTTTATAAACAGACATATTACACCACACCAAACACATAATACGAGAATCACAATGACCAATTCATCAGTTTTAATGGTCACTTTTTCGTTAGGAATCTCTTTTACCAAGAACTAGAGGTTTTCTTGAGTGTCGATTAAATCGACCAGGTTCTAAAAAAAAAGTATAATAGAATAAAATAGAGAAGTGAATAAAAGAACCATTTGAGAAAATATGTCAACTTATCACCTACACGACATGGATTACGTTTAAATTAATACGATCAGTGACAAGCATATAAAATGTTTGAAGTATTCTTTAAGTATTGTCAAAGGAAGTAGACAAATTGATAAGAGAAGGAAACATAAGGAAGGGAAAAAGAGAAGGAAGAAAAAAATATATAAGTAAATTACATTTTGACTCACTCGACTGTCCAAAGAGTAATTTTATGAGTAACCTAAGTGCATATGATCTTGTGAATGTGCTAAAAATGTTTGTGCACTTGTATTATTACGACTCCCGGGGTGGTCAATGGTAAGTACAAGGAAAAACAGACCAAGAGGAAAGAAAAGAAGGAAAGAAAGAACGTAGAAAGAATGAAAGTAAGGAGAGAAGGAAAAAAAAGTCCATCTCCCAGGACAAAGAAGTAAAAGGATAGAATTCACTACATTTGAGGTCACTTGGTGTATGGTTCGCGTGGCAATGGCTCAACCAACAAATGGACTTTCACTGTGACTCGTGTCCATGGTTTTTTTATCCTTGTCAGAAGGTGCAATAGGAAACGGGATATCACATGATACTACAAGGAAGAGCTACTACAACAAGAAGAAAGAAAGAGATGAATGAAAGAGGGAAAAAAAATACACTAAGTTAGAACATCTGTCAGAACTGAGTGTAGATGTCCCCTAATGGGTTGACCGGTCATGGAAATGAGAAGGCAAATCGGATGATTTATTCACAAGAACTACAAATCGCCCATCCGAGTGGTCTTCTTAGTCACATACAACAATAAAAAAAACGAAGAAGAAAAAGTAAAAGAGAAGATTCAAAGAAGAAACATTTTTCCTTTCTCATTCGATGTTGTTCTACTCACCATTGACAACAATAACAACAGTTTACAGTTACAACAATAACAACAAAACATTCATGAATTGTAACATTATACAATACTTACCGATGTCCGGTGAAATGAATCGAATTGCTTCAGAAGCTGATTCACGTTGTACAATTTTATCATCTGATTTATTTTTATTCTGTTGATGGTAAAATTTATAAAGTTCTTTAGGATAATTTGGTGTAGAAGTTTGAAGACTTGATAGTGGTTTTGAAATTGGTGGAATAGAATTATTCAATGGTGATTCAAATAATGCAACAATAACAAGTTCATAATTGACATTTGGGTTCTAATCCATCAATAGTAACATTTCGTGTACTTGGTGAAACTTCTTGAATAATTCGATATCTGGCAAATAGAACAAATGAAAAAATAAGTATATAAATTAGTTTTGACAATATAAATGGAAGTATCCATTTGTAGGGATTAATTTACATGACATCAAAGTATAATTAAGGGACAAACATGTAGAACAAAGTGATTATTACAAGTGATTGATCAATTATCAAATTAACCGCACTTAGAGTATACTAAGAGAGAGAGAGAAGAAGAGAGAGATTAATTACCTGGTTTTGATAGGATGATAAATGATTCGGAATGCTTCAAGTTTGGACATTGAAGTGGTAGACATACTTGATGAACACTTAGACATGGACTTACTTGTACCATCTACTTGAGATGCGTTGCAATTACATTCCAATTGTCCTTGTCAATGTTGGCAGCATCAGCATCATCTTTAGCACCACTTGAACAGTTAAACATTGCAAATGGACGTCCATTCTTATCAATAGACAAATTACTTGGAGAATAATCATTTCCATTAACTCGATCATGTTGATGATTTACCTTAGAATCTGATGAATTATCAACTCGATGACTAGTTGATCGATTTTTATATTGTACCTTCAATTTACCATTAGAATGTTCTGTTTGTGAATTATAATTATTGTTATTATTAGTTTTACTTAATTTATCTGATTTCAATGTATCATTAAATGTCCATGAAACTCTGATCGATTGGTGGTGTCCAAGATGCAAGTAATACTGATATATTAGTTGGTATTGGAAGTTCATAACTTTCATCATTATCATTACAATCATTTGTCAACTTTGGACTTTGAATTGATGATGGTTCATCCTTTAAATTGGTCAACTCATCATCAATCATCATCATTATCATCATCATCGTATAACAATGTTGTTGTTGTTGTTGTTGTTGTTGCTGTTGTCGAAGTAAATTTAGATGAATTCAAGTGATTTCCTATAAAAGATGTCGACAAAGACGATGATGATGGTGATGATGATGATGATCTTGATGTTGATGATGATGATAAATGATCCAATAGATTCGCTTCAATTTGAAAAATACTGTTTAAATATATTAAAGTTAACTGGAAAATTACAAATGACAGACTTTTAAATACATTGATGATACACATTAAAGTTGAAAGTTTTAAATGTAAAGTTTTTTCTTTTCTTCTTTTTTTTCTTCAATCTTATTTGATTCTTTGATGTAATTATAATTAACTTTAAACTTATCCAATGGATGAAAATTTTAAAATTTATCCACACTAAAGGCAGCCAAGCAAAAAGATAAGTAGATGATAATGATGATGATGATGATGATGATGATAAGTGATGATTAAAAAGTTGATTGAGTTGATTCTTATTATTGTGAATTAACTCAAGAGACAAGGAACAACAATGATGATGATGAATCAAATTACATAAGTATTTTTCACACAGCATGAAAAGTGTCAAAAAGTTGATCAAAGTATTTCAATAAAATTTTGTATTTGTTTTTTTTTATCAAATTGAAACAAGAAGAAGAAGAAGAAAGAATAAATAATAAAAGAAGAAAAAGAGATTAAAGATTCAAAGTTAACTCAAGTGATTTACTTGGTAGTGTAATTAATGATTGTGTGATGAAGATTGAACAATTTGAATTCATTGAGTAAGGAAGAAGGAAATTGCAATTGCGAAGAGAGAGAAAGAGAAAGAGAGGAAAGATAAAAGTGAGAGAAAGAGTGAAGACGACAATTCAACTTGAACGCGAAGTTCTTGTTACCGTGTTAGAACTGTGTAGAACTGTTAGAACCCATCTACTGAGCAGAGAGAAAGAGAGGCCAAGAGAATTGCAATTTGTGGCGCATGACATCGATCACGGTGCTAAGTTGGCACAGACTCGAGTTTCTTCACTTTCTCTGTCAAGTCAAACATAGTATACAATTGTACTCATAGAAAAACGGCTACAATTTGACATTGTGTCTCATTGACAAATTACATTGGACACAATCACACTGAGCCACACACACACACACATAGACAGAGAGAGAGACATCGATTGGGTCACTTGATGCACCAATTCAATAGTTTAACTGTTAACAAACACAGTAACAAAGAATTAAATTAGGTATAAATCACATTAACCAAACATTGAAAATACTTTACGCTAGTTGATTGTTACACCCGCCAATTGAAATAGTAACAAATGAGTAGGATTCACATCACATGGATACTTAATGGCAATGAAAATGATTGTCAACCTGTATTACCAATGGACTAATGGATTACTTTGCGTGTCTTCATGGTCGTCACTTCTCATTATTACCTAGTAAAAAGGGAGAAAGAAAGAAAGAAAGAAACAGTAAGAATAAGAGAATAAGAAAGAAAGAAAAAAAAGGCATGTCAGTCACTCACACTGTATTACACATAGACACATAATGTATCCTTAGTTCTAGAACATGCTCAACGAGTGGTCCTGTCACCAACCTAAAATGGTTTGTCATTCTGTATCATTGTGTCCTTGTCATCAATTGGAGTAAACTTCAAGCTTAACAACCTTCAGTCAATCTATTGCAATAGTACAAGGGAACAACTTTCACAAGCTGTAGATAAAACCCTCTTGTCCATTTTACATGTGTAAAAAGTCATTTGCTTGGACAAACACTTTACTTCTTTCTCTTTCTCTCTCTCTCTCTCTCTCTCTCTTCCTTTGAGAACTTTGTACTCTTGCCTCGAGTCAACGAGTGTAATAAAAGATCTGTTGACTTACTTTTTCTTGTCAGCACTTTCATTTTTTTTCTTTTTCCTGATGGTACATTTTTGTTGACGAAGTCATCTTGGACAGTTGGTTATGTTAAAAAGTGTTGAAAGACAAAATCATGGTGAATCATTGCAATTGCATTGGTTTGTTGGTTGGTTTGAATGAATGTTTCACTGTTTACCAAAGCAATTTAATCAGTTGATGCAACCTTTCATTCTCTTGTTTTTTGCTTTTTTCTTCTTGTTTTTGTTGTTGTTGTTTGTAATTTTTCTTTTCCACCTTTCATCCTGACCAATGAAGCAGAAAAATGTTTCCCTTGTCTCATGTTGACTGATTTGTATCGATAGTCCATGTTGTTCAAATAGTACCATTAACTTACATTTTGTTTGATTTTCTTCTTCTTCTTTTTTTTGTTCATTGTTAACCATTTCAATTGATTAAATTACCCTTTTATTTGAGTACATAACTTACAGATTGATCGATCAATCAAATAATATCAACGTCAAATATAAATGTAATTTACTTTGATAATTTAATCAACAGTAATTTATCTTTTACTTATTTTCATATATCATATAATTTCAACATTATCATGTAATTTAAACGTAAATTTAACCATCAAAATATATTTCTATACAACGATAATACCAATTCAATTCATTACTTATAATAATAATAATATAAAAAGAAAACTGCTTGAGATATAAAAAATGTACTTTGATATTTCGTAAATGTTGGATTCAAATTACACAAGCAAGTTGCTTAATGGTCCTTCAACAATGGTCAAAGCAATGGTTTAGTGGTGTCATATCTTCTTTCTATCAATGAGTCAATCTATCTTACACTTGTAAACACAAGTAACTTCAAGAGATAATTCAATGAGATTCATATTTCATCATACATGAAATACATGGTTAGATAAGTTAAGTTGATATTGAAATGGTTCATAGCACGATATGTGAGCATCAATTGGACCAAGTAAAATGAGTAAAGAACTATACCAATAGTACCAACATCACTGAATATCATAGATGAATTGGTTATTATCTTTAAGATGTTTCATCGTTACTTGAACAACCTTTCAATTTCATCATACAAAGATGGTCTCATCTTGCAACACTCTTGATCATCCAACTGGACATTACAACGAACATTACAAAATATCTATCATTATATCACTCACGCAAAAGTCTTCATATAATATACGTTATCTTTGAATTAATGTTTGTATGTCAATAATTTATGATATGGCAAATAAATGCAATCAAACAGATCAATTGTTGTTGTTTGCTTCAACGAATTGTCTGGACAATTGGAAGTGTCCCAACGATCGATTAACAGAAAACAGTGCTCTTTGGACCAAGATAAGTATTGACGGAAAAAATTACTCCACGGAAATTCTAAGTCTAATGTTGAACTAAAGGAAGAACAAAGTGACCAAAATTACAATTGACGACAGTCAGACGATGACTCATCACACAGCTGATCTAACTTTCCCGCCATTTGTACATAATGAGCTTGATGTTAATCGATGATTCTGTGCTCAAGTGATTAGTCTAAATCACCCTAGAAAAAAAATAGCTCAGCTAATTCATTGTGCCATTAGAGACAAAGTCATTTTTTGCAGTTGGTTTAACTAAATGCCTCAGGGTATTACAACTTCACCTTGAATGATAAGATTAACAGTTATGTTAACATTTGGTCCAAAACAATTGAATCATTCATACAGGTAAAGTGATAATTTATACTACTACTTTAACAGACTGATTATGAAGTACTTTGCACGATAATACATTGTAGATCGTAGATCGTAGATTGTGCCAAGGAATTGATTTTCTTTGACTTTGACCAGTCAAGCGTCTGTTCACTTGAGTGTGAGTAAAGGTTTCGTTGTCAATTCTTCTTTTTTCCATCTGAATCAATTCAGCTTGTAGACTCATATTAACTGAATAAGTCCACATGCATGAAGCAAAAAGAAAAAATGAGAAAGTTGCGCTCGATCGATCATTTAGTGAACTTGAGTCCATGTTATCCTCGAAGTTACCGTTACTTTCATCAAATCTGTTGTCATCGATGATTTGGAGACACCATAAGCACTCAATCCATTGTCCGAGTGTCATCTTTGATTCTACTATTTACTTTCATCATTGATAAAGCTATTCAAGTACATTCAATTGGTTGTAAATTGTATTCATCGTAAAAAGATGAAATGTGTTAAGTAAACATATGTTTAAATGAAGACACACACTTGATAAAACCAAACAAATATTCTACAATTGATTTTAGTGACAATTTTTATTGTTGTTGTTGCTGCTGCTGCTATCATTAAGTTAAATTCATTCACATTTTAAATATAACAGATGCAAATTATACTTTCACCAGATCAATAATTTACCATATGTTTGATTAAGCTTGGTGGTTATTCATCGTCTTCGTTAACATGTCTACAATGTGAATTTTTAAGTTACTCTCAAGTGAACTTAGTCGAACCATTATCAAGATTAAAATAGTTGTGGTTGTTGATGAAGTCGACTTGGATGAACAAGAAAGCTCATCATCATCATCATCATCATCATCATCATATTTACATGACCTCAGCTACATTGTCTACGATAATTTGCATCATTATTCTGAAAAAGAAGAAGATGATTTAGCAAATCACCAACCATTGCAAATCTCAGTTAAAAAGATTCATCCAATACAAATTCTAGAATCATTTAACCATATGATTGATGGATGATTTTCCTTTGTCGAAAAGAAGGATAAATCCGATTTACTCAGTTTAAATTTGCAAGTTATCTAAAGTTAATTTTAAAAATATCCTTTATTCAGCATTTCAAATTTTCATTGAAACTTTTTAACAAGGTGCAAACTGTGTAAATTTTTTTTTATTTCTTTACCCAAGAAAATTAACTTGCAAGATAAAAGATTGTATTTACTAAATCGGATTATCAAGTATATGGATTATTTTGGATAAATTTGAAATCACTCAAGTAACTGCTTTGTTACAATGAGTGACAGTTTGACCTTAATCATCAATTGATGTTTGTAACATTAGATCATGTAATGAGGAAGAGAGAGATAAACTATGTAACACTATGTTTAAATTGTCACAATGTATATTTAAGTGAAAGTAGTAATTTAAAGTCAAATGAATAACTTTATCCTGATCATTGGAGAGAAAAGTTTGACCTTCCATCATCACATCCTCATCATTATCACCAAAGAGCAAGAAGAAGAAGAAGAAATGATGAACAAGCACAAATATAAAAATTTCATCGTTCAATGTTGACATTGTTAATGGCAAAGCTGAAAATGAATCAAATTCTTCAAATGGTACAAAACGTTGACCCTTTTTTTTGCTGATGTAACTAAATTAAATGTGCTCTTCATTCAGTTGATTATTTGTCTTAACCGTTCAATTGTCAAATGAAAAGCAAATACTGTTAAAATGGACGAAAAAGCAAGAAAGAAAGATCAATTATTCATTTGAATAGTGTTAATGATGTCCAAGAAGATGAAGTTGACATAGAATCAAGCAAAAAATAAATGTGAAGACGTAAAGATTTACATTTTTATTATTGATTGTCAAGAGAGTCAAGTTAATAACTTATGATACAAAGAAGTAGTAAAGTAAGGATAAAAAGTCTTTCAGTTAATTATGATACTTTGAGCCGTCAAATGATTTGTCTTATCAAAAAAGGATGATCATCATGAAGTAATGTTTCATGTTGTTTAATATAAAGTTCATGGATCTATTGAATTATTCGACTGAATTATAAGTTCTTTCCTCTGATAAGAAGAAATATGAGATAAAGTAGTGCTATACTAAAAGTATACTTAGTAATAGTCAAGTCAACCAGTGAATTAATAATCATGATGATTGCACTAACTCATTTAGTTAAATGTGTAATGATATTGAAAGAACGATCAAGTGGACACATCATTTAGATTGATTGTTGACATAAGGGTCAATTGTTAATGTCATCAAGTATACTAGAAGTTGCAATGAATACACACAAGGTTAAAGTATAGTCTATTCATATGATCATAATGAAGTGCCTATTCTTACCTTCATTATTTAACACAGCTGCTGATTGTTCGTAAGATGAATTCATTCATTCTTCTTTTTCCCAGTGATACAGTCAGTGACACGGTCAGTGGTCTGCCAATGAATTACATCATGCCAAACACACACACACACACAGAGTCACACACTTACTTACTTACATAGAGACAGTCGAGTTCTAGAACACCTTACAACGTTCGAATTATTCACCAACTAAGGCAAATAACATCGGCATGACATTAAAGGACACTTTATGTGTCCACTCAAGTAAATTACCTGCTGATGGGCAACATTGTCAAGACAAAATCTACATTGCAATAATGAATGTTGAGTAAAGAAACTGTACTATCGATCGTACTGTTCTTACGTAAAGATACAACTTGTTCTAATTGTTTGAACTGAGATGCTCAGTATAAACAATGATACAAACAATACAAGTAAGTTCAAGTGATATGATGAAAGAATGTTTGTTCACTTGTTATGGTGACGACAAAGGGTTATGACGATAGATTATTTATTGACACCAAGAAGTAGACATTGGATGAAAGTTGTACCAAAAAGACAACTTGATCAAATGACTCATTGCAAAGGTGCACATTGACACAAAGTCTGATCCTTGGGCCAATTGGAATATCTTTCCTTCACCTTGACCAATTGAAGTAATGTCAATGTGTGTGTGATTTATCTGTCACACTGTTTACCGTCTTCTTCTTTTCTTCTCTGTACTTGGAATTTCTTTCCTTCTGTTCCTTTAATCAGACTGACAAACTTACCATGATATCGAAAAATAAGAACACACACACACATATATATATAGAACAGAACAAAAAAAACGAATAATTCTCACATGGCATTGACAAAGTGAGTAATTTGTTCCTTCAGCATCTTTCCTGTTTGTGAATTTGTCTTCCTTTTCATCCAAATTATCCATCTTCAGGTCAGTCAGTCATTTCGCCTCCCGGGATGAAAGTTGGTGGGTCAATCGATCGTCTGTATTTGTTCTATGAGGTGTAAATTCGACACAAGTGCACATCAAATATTCTCTTTTTCTCTTTCATACTTTTCTTTATTTTTTTTCCTTTCCTTTCCTTTCCTCACTTTCTGTACTTTGTCCTTTCAATAGCTTACTGAGCGAATTTCGTTATGACACCATTGACTTGCAATGAAATATTCATCTTGGATTCACATTTTTACATATAAAAATCAAATTTATCCGTCAAAAGTCGACTCTTTACCCTTGACGTTTACTTCATCAATTGATCGAGTTTCTTACACTTCTCAAGAGACAAAATAAAGGGAAAAAGAAAAAATCATTGAAAAGAATTCCTTTTCTTACACTTGATAAACAATTTTCCACTTGTCTAAGTTATTTTAACCATTGAACCATCGACAATTCAACTTTTGTTGTTATCATTGGATGGTCCATTTGTCCTTGAATATATTTGAAAGTTTTTTCTTTTCCTTCAGGATATATTTTTATTCTTCTTCTTTTTCACATATAAATTCTATTCTATTCTATTCGAAAACTTCCGTAACAACATCGACATTCTAACTGTTTTAACCTGAGGTCAGGTCATTTAGTAAAGTTGTAAGTTACACATTGCAATTGAATCACCAAGTGAAAAGTTTAATTTAAATAGAATAAAATCATTGATGAGGAAGAAAATATACATTTTAAACGACCATCAATTGAATTTTCATTGTTAAATTATCACTTATTTTCACTTCAAAGTTCATACTGATGTAACTTTACTTGAGTACAATTAGTCAAGTGAAATATCTAAATTAAATTAAAAGTTGCAAATTTCAGCTTGATGAGTCATCACATAACATAGATTCAGTTGGTCGTTGCATGTTTTTTTTTCTTTATACTATGAATAGTCAAAAGAATCATTGACATGATGAACCAGATAAAATGATGAGATGCAGACAGTTTGAAAGTGAGAAAACGATCAAATGAATGTCGTACATTTCATGAAGGAAAATAGAGGTCAAATGTTATCATTCCAATTGTTGAGTTGATAAAGAATGATCATCTGAATGTCAATTGAACAATGAGTCATATTAACTTGAAGAAGATACAAACACATAGACAGACATAGACATGGAATCACGTGAAATTGTTGATGGACTTCATGGTTCGAATAAATTGGATGACCAACTGTTTCCCTTACAATCGATACAGACAGGATAGTGTTTATGAATCAATAGACACCAAAGGATACAAAGTAGGATAATATGTGCACAACATTACAATATTCGACAAGTAAACTGTCATTCGATCGGACATTCAATAAATTTCCATTGCTATGTTCAACTTGATCTACGAATTGGCACCACTAGGCAACTAGAACAACTCGATTAACATTTCTTCTTCTTTTTTCTTCCTCCCAATAACACCATGGTAAAAGCAAATAGAGTAGAATAATTCAAGTCATATGTATCATTAGACCATTGGAATCCTAAAATAGTGGACTTGACACGATTGAAGAGCCGTAAGAATTAATGACCCATCGAAAGTGAGATAACATAGGACAAAGTAAATTCGATACCGATTGCAACTCATCAGATGTTCTGATTGTACCAAGCTAACGATTTAAGAGATCAATTGACCATTTCAAGTGAATCCAAACCATTGGTCACTTAGCCTTGGTAAACCTTGGTGATAGATTAACTGATAAATTTACCACTTGAGACAACAGACAAATGTTAACTTGAATATATTTCAATATTGAAAAGTTGCTCTGGTTTAACTTGCACGTGTCGTTTGATTGAAAGATAAAATTTTAGGATAACAATTTTTTATCCGTCGGAATATTAATCAGTTTTTTACATTGACGATGATTTTTGTCACCACTTTTTTTTGACCAAATTCATGAATCCAGGTTAATCGACTGTACTTTCTCGAATGTTTGCTTTTTAAATATATTTTACCAAAAATTTTATGCTTGATATCACATAAAATTACATTTGTATGTCTTTTCATCATTATATTTCAATAGTTGAATATGCAAAATAAATAAATAAAAAAAAACATTGTATACTTTTCACCAATCAAATTCACATTTATAAAGTAGCAATTTATCTTGATGTTTTTTTTCTTTCACACAACTCTCCGGTGAGAAAGATAATAATGACAAGTTTACTTGAATCAGCATAGATACATTTTTTTTCTTAAACCCAATTACAAATTTACTTGAACAATTGATCAAGTGAATGTAAGTGTGTGTGTGTGATCCATGGAATGAAGAAATTATTATAATAGAAAAACAATTGCATCAAAGAATATAACCACACACAAAAAAGACATTCACTGATAAAAACAATCATCTAAAAATTTACAGCATGTTTTACACTCATGTGAATGAATGAAAAAAAATAATGGTGATGATAAAATAGATGAGTTGCTTGAAGCACTGAACTTGAGTAAACAATTAATTCGTAAATTTAACGTAATCGAAGATCAAGATAAATATTGACACAAAGTAGTGGAATAAATGTAATCGTTGAAGAAATGAAGTAAGAGCCAAATTGATTTGATTGTATAAAATCAAATGAAATGATTTACATTACAATCTACATTATGAAAGGATGACGATTGTATAATGAGTATTTTAGGATCTTGTTTGTCACCAATAACAAATATTGAGTTCAACTCAATCATTCTTCAAACTGAAGATCAAATTAGTTTGCCGACCTTTGATTCAAAGCATTTTTTGTTGTTGTTACTTCAGGTTGAAATTGATTATTTGACTTTAGTCACAGTTTTAATAGTGTAATATGTTGTAAGAGACCATCTTTGGCAACAAATCAATAGTGAAACAATTGATTTGACCAAACGAATCTTTCACATAGACTCACAAAGAGTCACAGCTGATTCTTTGTCTCACAGGCGTTATCTCGTCTGTCGTTTGATCTGATCACCCGCTGACCTTTTGCTGGTCCACTGATTCACCGGAACTCGTATGTTAGATATATCCTTTAGCTGTAATGTAAGGCGGCATGTATGATAGTTTGTAATCTACGAACCCGTATTAATCATCGCACCATTTCATCTTAATGCCCTCTCATTGGTATTACTGTATGACCTTCAATGGACTTGTCAAAAGACACAGAAGAAAAGATTTGCGACACGTTTCACTTGACAACCGACATTAATATCAAGTAACAATCACCTGGTGCTTACTTATACTGAATTTACTCAGGTTACCAATAAGCTTGACAAACGAGTTATCTTTATTTTAATTGACTATCGTCATGACACGTCTGAAACAAAAGAAGAAGCTGTTTTTTGTGATGCTTGGGTGTGGGAGTGACGAAAAAAGATTGTAAATTAAGTGAACCAAGTGACACTTGGTTACCTTTGGGTACGATCGAACAACATTTCAACAACTGTATCATTATACAGTTGGTACTTCCAGTTTTAGAAAAAAATGTGAATTAAGTCAACTTGTCACCTGTAACGATTATGACTGTTACAAGTGTACTATTTGTATATACTTACCCCTTCGTCAAGTTAATCATCAAGTACCATTCATTCATGCTGTCAAGTAGCTTTGACAATCAACTGTGTCTTAACTTATTCAAAATTGACTTGTTGTGATGACTTTTCTTCTTGAGAAAAATGCAAGTTACTTCTGGGTTGTTTTACGATGAAATCATGTCGAAATCTTGAAGACGGATCAATCTTGATCCACTGCTATTGACACTTTTCAATTGCTTCTTTATATCCCATCCATACTATAATCAAGAAAAATGTTACGAAGGTCAACCATCAGCTTTACTAATATTTTTATCATCTTAACCTTATTCAACAATTTACTCAGTGATTTGAAATATCAAATGACACATGATTTAAGTGAAAATGTTGGACAATTTGTTTCTGCCGGTCGAATACGTAAAAAATACTTTGGTAAAATATTTTATGATTTTGTTCAACCAGTTCCAGTTTATTTGATTGAACCAAGTAAATATTTGAATGTTCATATGTTACATGAAATAAATCCTCATGAACTTCTCGTTAAAATTCGAAAAGAAGAAGCCAAACGTTATCGTGAAAAGCATAAACAACTCAATCACAAAAAGCCATTTACCTTGGTATTGAATGACCAACCATATTATCCATTATCTCCACCACCTGTGGTGAAAATTCATCCAGAACCTCACGTTGAACCTCATGTTGAACCTCATCCTGAAGAACATCAAGATCATCATCCTGAATTAATACCAAATCATGAACCAATTGCATTTCATGAACCTCATAACGAATTAATGACAATACCTGAACCAGAACCTGAATCTTTAAAACATATTGAACCAATTCCAATTCCAATTCCAATACCAATACCAATAACTGACAAGAACAGTGTTAGCTTTGAAAAAGACACCATTTTAACACAAGTTCAAGAACATGGAGGAGTTCGATTTTATCATGATAGTAAAAATCAACCTGCTTTGGTATTAAAGCCACATTTAGTAAATTCTCATCCCACTAAAAAATCAAGTAATTCAATTGCTAAGGTATCATCAGTACAACATGAAGATGGAATAACTCATGAAATTGAAATTCCAACTGATCACGATCATTCAGGTCCACTTGTATTTGATCTTTCATCATCTTCATCAACACATTCGACAGGTAAACCATCATCACATGCAACAACACCTTTAAATGTTGCTTCACCTTCATATATTCGTGATTATACTGATTCTATGGAAAATGAAGCTGATCATGAAGCTAAAGCATCTTCTAAATCAATTTCTGTTGTAACCGATGGACCAAATTTACCATCACCATCACCATTGTCATCTCAAGATACGAACAAAGTTAAAATTGACAATAGTCTATTGATTATTTCAACAACACCCATGACTACTGCAACATCTACTTTTACTTCTATAACAACCAATAAGAATATTTCAACTACCATGACATCCATGATGAAAAATGATGAAAATGAAGACACTGATGAATCTAAAGCCGTCACGTCAACTTGGATTCCAGTCGTCAGAATAAAAAAAGAAGATGCCTCTAATTTGAAAGCTTTCACTGAAAAATTAATTGCTTCTGTATTACAACGTCAAGATTCCATGTGAAAATGTAAATTTCAAATAAAGTTGAGAATTTCTTCTTTCTTTCTTTCTTTTTTTTACTTTTACCTTTCAAAAAAACATCAATTAACAAAAATATTTTTGTCAAGTTATTTCAAAACTGTAAATCAAATTGAACATTTTCATTCACTTTGATTTGTCATTTAAACATAATAACTTACATTGAATGAACTCGTTATGTTGTATTATTTGAAGAATGTCATTTCAATTGTCTTGGTTACTGTTGATGTACCTTTGACAGTTCCAGTCTCATTAAAAGTTGAAAATGTAAAGACATTTTCCACTCAACAAGAAGTTATTTGAACTTTTTTCTTCTACTTCACTTTTATTCTTCTCTCGAAAAGTGTTCTAAGAACACTTTTCGAATTATTCGACGGGTCAATTTTTTCCCCACCTCTCTGTGTGTATGCATGAATGTGTCTATCTGTGCAATGTCAATGCAGTTGATTCAACTTTACAAATGTTCAATCTTTCTATTCTGCTTTGACTTGTACCTCATTTACCATTTATACTTGTCAAAAGAGTCTTTGTCAATGTGTGTGTGTATTTTTTTTCTTTCTCCCTTTTACCCACATTTCAAAGTAATGTTACTCGACACTTTATCCTTTTTCCATGTAAAAAGTCACTTACACTCAAGCAATTTACACTTTGAACAGTCGACATGTCAAACTTGTCTTTTCCATGTTGAACACTTTTTCCTGTCTTCGTCAACTTCGTCAACTTGATCAATTTGGACAATTCAGTCCAACGCCATTTTTTAAACTGTCAAACGTTAAAATTGAATATAAAATTCAATTGAAACCACAACAACAACAACGATGATGATAACAATTAAACTTTTCACTTGACTTAATCACATAAATGTTTACGAAAAATTCAATGAATTCAAGTAAATTTATGTGTGAATCATTAAATCACATCAAGCACAAACAAAAATGAGAACACAAATTTTTACTGTTTGTTTTTTTTTGCAAAAAATTTTCTTCTTTCTTCAAATTAAGGTAAAAAATAGTTTTCCCTTCACTTGCAAAGTAAGTGAAGCATTAATTAAATCTCTAAATTCAGTAAAATCATTCAACTGATTCGCATTGTAAACTTTTTTTTCAACACTCAGTAACTAGTTGTTCATCCTTCTTTCACTACGATTATTGAGTAAGTCGAGTGTGTGGTTCATTTTTTTTCATTGTTATGTATCATCTTCTTTCATTTAATAAATTTCTCTCTTCTTCTTTCTTAGACACGTGACATTGAAATTATCATACTTACTTTTGTGTGGTTATTTTGACCGTGAAAGTTCCCAATATTTTATAAATTCATTTGTCAACTTACACGAGTAAACATTTCAACAGTTGACATCAACATCAATACATCGATACATCTTCATCTTCATCTTCATCACTTGTGTCTTGTGTATCATCTCATCTTCAACAGTTCAATTGTATCAGTGATGAAAAAGTTTTTACTTGTGTAATCAAATCATCAATTTATTGTCCTCACCAAGAAAATCTTTGCCAACATAATCAAAAATTATCATTTATATCAACTGAACAACTCATCATAATCAGAATGAAATTCATATCAATATCAAGTGCCCTGACAATTGTAATGATGATGATGATGACAATTG
The DNA here is from genome assembly GCA_030280995.1 of Hemileia vastatrix. NCBI lineage: Eukaryota > Fungi > Basidiomycota > Pucciniomycetes > Pucciniales > Zaghouaniaceae > Hemileia > Hemileia vastatrix. Next base: position 40,370 of record JASXTE010000053.1, read on the forward strand.
ATCTTTGTAAAGGAAAACATCGACCATTTGATAAAATTCTTGGACGTCTTGAAAAGTTCTGGCAACTTGGATGGGGTGGATTTCGATCATTTCCAGCTAATTTTCCTCATTTAACTGGTATCCATGTAAATCATCATCGATGGTCTGAATTTGGTCCAATTCCAGCAGGTTTACCAATTGAAGGTGTTCTTGAACGTAAAGATCATCCATTACATCATTTAGTTAGAAATTTATATCGAGATGGTGTCATTTCAACTCATCTTCATGATTACAATCGTGATAAAGTTCCACATTCAATTGCTAATTATCATGCAACTATACAAGATCGTGGTAAATTTAATTCATTAAATTCATTTAATTCATTTAATAATCGCGAAATTCGTTCGGAATCAACACAATCAATAACAAAAGTTTCACCTGATGATGATGAAATTTCATCACCATCATCATCATCATCATCATCTCGATCTTCTTATGATCAATTGTTATCACCACCATTTTTAATTAATCCTTTTTCTACACCTGAACAAGCAGGTGCTGATGTAACAACAATGGATATTATGAAATTACAAAGACTTGGACAAGATGCTTCATCTAATGCATTATCTGATCAATGGAATGAACCTTTTGATGGAAAAAATTTACCACCATTAAGTTTATTACCTATATTTACACCTGAAGATGATAAATTGATGAAAGATTTTACTGTTACTCCTTCATCTTTAGACAATTTACCTTCATCTGTTGGATCTTCTTCAATTGATAATGTTCATCATCAACATGGAGAAAATGTTGGTGATCAAGAAGAATCAACTGAAGAATCAGGTGATATTGAAAGTCCACCTGATATCAAAGAATATGATGAACATTACAACAATCTTACAAGAAAAGCTTTTAATAGTGATGATAATGATAAAAGTAAGACACAAGAAGAACTTTCAAGCGAAATTCCTTTTGACCTTTCTCAAGTTGACTTAACAACGGAGAACAAAGATGAACCTTCATTTATACCTACTCATAAGATAGATAAATGAAGTCTCCTCTCATCACTTTTTCATACACATTGAAGTAAAGATTGAGAAAGAAACAAAAGAAGAGAAGGAAGAAAAAAAAGTTAGTCAATTAATCAATATCACTTAATGGTAAGTCAAATGTAACGACACTCGAAGGAAAAAAAATGTATTTTATTTTGATTTTCCTTTCATCTGTCTCATCATGCTTTTCACTTTCATACTGATTGGCTATTTCATTCGTTTTTTTTTCCTTCTTCTTCTTGCTCTGTTCTTAATGAGCCAAGTGATTTATGATGAACAGAATAAATGACATTGACTGTTGATATCTCAAGTTAAAGTAAAGACAAATCAAAAAAAGAGTAAGAAAGAACAAAATCTATGACATAAAATTACAATTTGAAAGATTTGGCCTCCACAATGGCTGTCACTTTCATTCTTCCACAAGTTCTAGAACTAGTTCTTCTTCTAATACTTTGTATCATCAATTAAAAGGTCATCTAAGTATGAATTTGTTTAATCTTCTTTTTCCTTTTCTTCTTTGACGAAGGCAAAAGATTTATTAGAGATGATGGAAATGTTCTAATGACTTATTCGATTTGACAAAAGTCAAAGTTACTCAAAGAGTTGTATTTTATCCATATAATATTCTTCTTCCTTCCGACTTGGGTGAATTTCCATGAAACTCAGTCATTCGTCACTTTGTACCAATTGCTTTACCCAGTCACGAATCACTATGGACCAAGTGAAGTGTGTGAAATCACAACAACAACAACAACAACAACAACCTTAACAATTATTGTCAGTGAGTGATGACTGCTTGTCAAGTGTCAATTTGTTCAATTTGTAGCATCCATCAACCTATCAACCACAATAAATAAATTGCTGGGTGTTTTCACAAAAAAAACCCACTGATTCTCCAATTTCCTTGAAAATCATTATTTTCATTTAATTTACACCAATGTAACGGTGTGTGTCTGTGTCTATGTGTGTGTAAATTGATCAAGTGCAATTGAATTTTCCATCCATCAGGAAGAGTGTTCTCTTCTCCACTCAATTGTGTAAATTAAATCAAAGTGGAAAAAAAAATCGATCAACTTGTCTCATGTAATGGTCAAAGTGTAGTGGTCAAATGAATGATTTGATTAGTGGTACAAGTTACAACAAGTGATGAAGTTGCGCTTATTGACACCAATAAAGTAGATAAAGTGTAATTCAAGCAAATCATCACACAACCCACTGACAAGATAAATAGAATGAAAGGGAAAAACTTTTATTGAGAGACAAAGATGAAGAAAGTATATCTAGAAGAGTAAAGATAACAAGTTAAATGAAGAAGAAGAAGAAGTCAAAAAGAAAAAAGTCAAATGAAGAAAGAACAATCACTGTGATTAACTTGCAGCTGCAAATAATACCATTTATGAGGAACCAAGTAATAATACTTCAACTAGAGCATTATCATAATAATATCATACTTTGATGTTGTTGATGAAGTAGTAATTGAAGTATATTTTAAACTGGTTGATTGCTTAATATATCGATATGCTTGATGAGTTTGTTTGTTTTTTGTTGCTTCTTTCTTTTCTTTTATATTTTTGTAAATTAAATGAATTAAATTGTTTGAAGATTTGATAAACACGATTAAGCATAAAGAAGAAGAAGAAGGAGAAGAAGTTCGAATTTGGAGATTAACTTTCAATTTCACAGATTAAATCGTCACCTTCCAACTTCATGTCTTTTGTAGCATTAATAGATTTGACAATACCAGATACTGGAGACTGTACAACCATTTCCATTTTCATGGCACTTAAAACAATCAACGGTTGACCTTTTTCAATTTTATCTCCTTCTTTAACTCGAATATCAATGACAGTACCAGGCATTGGTGCACCAACTGAACCTTTAACTCCTTTACGAGCTTTAGGATTAGAAATAATTGTTTCAGCTACAGCTTTATCTTTAACTAAAACAGTTCGAAGTTGACCATTAAGTTCAAAAAATACTTCACGCTCGCCAGCTTTTGTTCGAGTTTCCGAAACAGCCAATGCTTTGATGTGAAGAACTTTTCCTTTTTGAAGTACAACCTGTAAGTTTTGATCAAGTTTACAACAATCAAAAAGAAAAAGAGTGAAGAAAAAAGAATAAAGAAGCAAAAGAGAATTATATTGGATTATTGTGACCTTTTTCAAGTGAAGAGTAAATAAAAAAAACACATTAAGGGTGAAAAAAAACTCTAGTAAAAATCAATTTGTACAGTAAACTAAGAACATTAGAACGAATCAAAGAACAACAAACCATCTTGACAAGTTCACATGTGTGAGTGAAAAGTGGAAACAAATAAAGACGATAGAAGTGAAAGACAGGAAGAAAAATATATATATATTTTTTTTCTTTCATTTTTTTCCTATCAAACAATGAAACTTATTCTTACCTCAAATTCGTCTCCAACTTTCGGTCCTTCAAGAAATATTCGTGTGTCAAGCAATTCAACTGGGCCATATTGATTTCGAAAGGTAATAAAATCGTCACAAACTTTGGGATAAAGTGCTGAACTAATAACATCTGTATCTGAAATATCACAGTGATGTTTTTCAGTCAATTCATCTTTCAATTGACTAAAGTTTAAAGGTGGTAAATGACTTCCAGGACGGCCACTGACAGGTGAAAGACCTTTTAAAATCTGAAAAAATGAAAAAAAAGAAATTTAATTTTAATTATAATAAGAAAATATCATCTACATAGATTTTATATTTGTTTGCAAATTATGTACTTACTTTACTTTTCAATGGTTCAGGAAATCCTCCATGTGGTTCACCAATAAATCCTTGCATAAATTCAACAACAGAACTTGGAAAACTTAATTCTTCAGCTCTTTCTTCTACATCTTTAGCAGTTAATTTATTTTGAACCATAAATTGAGCCAAATCACCAACAACTTTAGAAGCTGGTGTTACTTTAATTATATCACCAAGTAATAAATTGGCATCTCGATAAGCTTTTTTAACTTTTTCAAATTGTGTACCTAAACCAAGTGAATATGCTTGAAATTGTAAATTAGTATATTGACCACCAGGTATTTCATTTTCATAAACATCAGCATTACCAGATTTCATAGTAACAGCACATTCAAATGGTGCATAAAGTGTTCTTGTTTGTTCCCAATAAGCTGAATAATCACTAACATCTCTTAATTTAATATTAGTATCATATTGAGTTCCTTGTAATGATGCAACAATAGCACCCATTGATGGTTGTGAAGTCATACCAGACATTGAATCAACTGCAACATCAACAACATCAGCACCAGCTTCAGCAGCAGCTAACATTGATGCAACACCAGCACCAGCTGTATCATGTGTATGAATATGAATTGGTATATCAGGATGTCGATCACGAAGTGCAGTGATAAGTAATTTAGCAGCTTTAGGTTTTAACAAACCAGCCATATCTTTGATACATAGAACATGTGTACCAGCTTTAACTATTTCATCAGATAATTTAAGATAATAATTTAAATCATATTTACGTCGATTAGGATCAGATACATCACCAGTATATGATATAGCACCTTCAACTATACCACCAGATGCACCAGCAGCTTCCATACCAATTAATATATTGGGTAAATAATTTAAACTATCAAATACCCTAAAAACATCCATTCCAGCTTCTTTAGCTTCTTCACAAAATTTAAATACAACATTATCTGAATATGATGTATATCCAACAGCATTAGCACCTCGAAGTAACATTTGAAATGGAATGTTTGGAATTAATTCCCGCATTTTTCTTAAACGAATCCATGGATCTTCATGTAAAAATCTTAATGCAACATCAAATGTTGCACCACCCCAATTTTCCATACTAAATAAATGTGGAAATTGTCGACTAACAAATGGTGATACACGTAATAAATCATGTGTACGTACACGAGTAGCTAAAAGCGATTGATGAGCATCTCGAAATGTTGTATCCATAAGAAGTAATCCTTTATGTTGTCGAATAGCTTTAGCAAATGCTTCAGGTCCATTTTCAAGGTAAATTTGACGAAATCCTTTTGGTGGTTCTTTTAAATGATCATAATCAGGAACATGTGGTGTTATACGTGCTGGTGGCAAAGATGTAGAAAATGGTGTCATTGGTCCATTAACCATAACATTTGCCAAATATCTTAATAATTTTTGTGCACGATTTTGACTTGGACGAAATTTAAACAATTGAGAATTATCATCAATAAAATTAGTATTATAAAGGCCAGATTTAAATATATCATGTGATAGAACATTTAAAAGAAATGGTATATTTGTTTTAACACCACGTACACGAAATTCTGTCAATGCTCTTTCCATTTTAGCTGATGCAGATGGTAAATCATTAGCATGTGCAATTACTTTAACCAATAATGAATCATAATATGGTGATATAATTGCACCAGCAAATGCTGATGCACCATCTAATCGAATACCAAAACCTTCACCTGATCTAAATACTTCAATACGTCCAGTATCTGGTTGAAATCCTTTAGCTGGATCTTCAGTTGTTACACGACATTGAATTGCAGAACCTCGAACATGTATATTATCTTGTATTAAACCAAGTGATGGTAATGATGATCCATCAGCAATACGTATTTGTGATTGTACTAAATCAACATCAGTTACTTCTTCAGTAATTGTATGTTCTACTTGTAATCTTGCATTAACTTCAATAAAATAATGTTGTCCATTTTCATCTAATAAAAATTCAACTGTACCAGCATTTTGATAACCAACAAATTTAGCAATTTTTATAGCATCATCAAGTAATTTTTGTCTTATATTTTCATCTAATTTAGGTGCTGGTGCTATTTCAACAATTTTTTGATGTCTTCTTTGAACAGAACAATCTCTTTCATATAAATGTACAATATTGCCATGTGAATCACCTAATATTTGAACTTCAATATGACGAGGTTTTTGGATAAATCTTTCAATAAACATTGCACCATTACCAAAAGCAGATTTAGCTTCAGATACAGCACGATTGAAATTTTCTTCAAGTGTATCAAGTGATTGAACAACTCTCATACCACGACCACCACCACCATATGCAGCTTTAAGGATAACAGGTAGTCCATGTTTTTGAACAAATTCTCGTGCTTCATTTAATGATGTAACAGGTGAATCAGTTCCAGGTACAACAGTTACACCAGCAGCCATGGCAGTTTTTCTAGCTTCAACTTTATCACCCATTTGAGACATAACCTTGGGTGATGGACCAATAAATTTAATTCCTGAATCAATACAAGCTTGAGCAAAATCGGATCTTTCAGATAAAAATCCATAACCAGGATGAATTGCATCGACATGATTTTCTTTTGCAATTTGAATTATTTCAGGTACATTTAAGTATGCAGCCACTGGAGCTAAACCACGACCAATGATATATGCTTCATCTGCTTTTAATCGATGCATATGCATTTTATCTTGTTCAGAGTAAATTGCTACCGATCTAATTCCCAATTCATGACAGGCTCGAAAGACACGGATGGCGATTTCACCTAAATAATATGGTCAATCGGTTAATTATATACATACAATAAATATAAAAAATTAAACATTTAAAGAAAAATAATAACATTTAGATTAACACTTACCTCGATTAGCAACCATGACTTTTTTGATATTTTCGGTGACCGGAACATATTGAGTATGAAGGTAAGTAATGTGATTGTTGAGGTGAATTGAAGCGAGTATTCGATGTTTACATTTTAGTAGGTGATTTGAACCACCATTTATAAGTCTTATAAAGTGAGGCATATTTTTAATGATCAATGGAGATCAATTCGACGATTATTTTGATATATATTTTTCCTTGAATGTCAATTATGAAGTACAACAACAAGATTTGTCAGTAATTCATCCTGTTATTGCAAGAAGAAGCAAAGAAAGGAAGAAAAAAAAACATTCAAGTAAAAAAAAACAGTAATTAGACATACAAAGTATATGTCTGTGAGAGCATCAAGTGATGATTGTTTTGACGAACACTTGGCCAAAGGTGAAATCTATTACGTTGTAAGTGATTATGACCATATCAAAGTCCAGGGGTTATTGATTGGAGTCCTATGATGTTGTAACTTATAGCTTATGATTGAACAATCATTTGAATTAGATGATGACACTATGTAATCAATTTTTTTGTGTATGCAATATTTATTTATTTTTCAAGGAGGAAAAAAAAAGTTACTCACCTTGAACAAAGATGAATCTTGAAACAGATTCAGAGAGATAGGAAGAAAAGAACCCGACAAATGTACTCTAATACGATCTACACAAATATCGAGGGGTCGATTGTCCATTGCATCAGCTGATTTGTAGTCAAAATTCAACTTTAACCTCGTCGATGGTTGACGTGATCAACATAACATTCACATATTACATTGTAATGTTATCACCATCTTCTTATGTATGTCTAAATGATCATTCTATAGCCACAATGATTACAACAGATGACAATTAAGTAAACACTGGTACAACATTGAAAAGAGCAAACAGACGACTTGTACATGTGAAAGATTCAGTTTATTGTATCATTTAAAGAAATTTCAATGGATTCAATGGATGAAATACTTTGGTAACTTTATCATCATCATCTTAAAATCAACTCTAATCAATTTAATCTAATTTATTTTTTGAATTGGTATTGTCATTTTCATCTTTGATATCACGAATATCTTCAAGTACCTGACCAGTAGCAACTTTGTAAAGAACATGTAAAATTAAAGTAAACCAATATGCATTCATCAAAAGAAGTGTAAAAAGAAGGCAATTTAGATAAAATCCTAATGGTACGTAAATTGAATTGTCCGATACATAAACACTTGAATAATGAACAAGTCGAAGTGGAAACATGTATAATCGACTGATAAACCAGGTAAATGTGAATGTAATAAATCCAATGTCAGCTGTTCTTTCCCATATTTTACTAACTCCATCGATTTTACATTTAAGATAATTAGCACATTTAGTAAATTCCAGGATAATGTCACAAACATCATGGAAAAATAATGTAACCAATGCTGGACGATGATATCGAGCTGACCATGAAAAGATCAACAGAACAATTGTCATAATATGATGAACCATTAGAAGTGATGAATCTTTTCTCCATAAATCAAGGAACAAAGTAGCATATAAAGAATGAATGTAAAAACTACATTGAATAACAAAAACTAAATAATAACTGATGGATGGAATTGATGTTAAATCAAATGCATATTCTTTCCAAACAGTACTTGGTGATGAAATAAATCGACCAGATTCTTCCCACAGTAGAACATATGCAACCATTGACCATGATACAGTGTAAAATAAAAATTTCCAACCAGATTCAGGAATTTTTTCAACTCCATCATCATTAACGCGATATGATTTAGACAATCGATTAAACAAAGTATTTGAAATATCTCGAAGAACTGTCCAGATAACTGTGAGTGAAAGAACAACAATTAAATCAATCCATGAGAGATTTTCAGCACAAAGACTTAAATCAGTCTTAACATTTGATGGTATGTTTGATGTTAGATAACGATAAGATCCATAGATGAATTCTTTATAACTCGGTGATGGTTCCCAGGTAACAATGTCTACTTCACTGACATTGGTTGTGATGGACATGTTATTGTTGTGATATGTATTGTGCGAATGATAACTAACGGACAAATTGCAAAGACAGCAAATTTGATCAACTCACACACGTGGTTTGAGGTAAAAGACAAAATTTCCAAGCAAAACAGACGGTTAAATTCGAAATGAGGTCACGGGGAGTGGTCAAGGCTGAAGGATTTGGTGACTAATTTTGACACTTGTTGAACTCAACTCAAATCACTGTGTGTGTGTGACCCAAGTTGACCCTTGTCACGGGTGAAGAGTATGTTGAGAGTGTTACTTACTCTGCATTGTTAATTAGTGGTACACCTGTGAATTTGACCTTGAACCAGGTAAGAACAATTTCGTCCGTTTTCACCGGTCAACATGAAAAAATTAAACCACATACACAAAATATACACACAAATGAATCATTGAAATCTTTAATAGAACATGTGTCAAATGAATACGATGATTGTCAAAGATCATCATTAGTAATCGATGATGGTAATGTAAGATACAGAAAAAATGAACTTCATGATTATAATTAACTTTGATGCATGAATAGTTAATACTGAATGAACAGAGAAGACATTTGAAATATATATTTATGTGAACAAGTTAAAATTAATTGTTGTAAACTTTTGTTCTTTGTTTTCTTTGTTTATTTTATTTCCCTGGCAAATATCGAGCAATTTGTAATTTGTTGATAATATATTTATGATGAATCAATTGTCGATGATTAAGGCAATAGACAGAGAGAGAAAGAGAGAAAATGAATAATAATTTTGACTGTTGCGAGAAAAAAAAAGTTGAAATTAAGTCAATTTAAGTACCAACAAAGCAATTAGGAAGAATTTAAGGCAATTAACATTGTTGTATTGAACAAGTATCAATCGCGAACACAATTATCATCAGGATGATGATGATGATGATCATTCGTGTGTATCTTGATAAAAGTATAATTGTAGTTAATTTATGAAAGTGATGCACCCATTTTACGTAAAGCTAATATAGCGTTAACTGCTTTTTGCCATCGATGTCGAATAACAAATTTACGTAAACGAGATTTTTCCAAACTAATCATTGATTTTTTACGATCACGTCGTAACCATGGATGATTGAAACATTCAGTTGCAGACATTCTTTGCCTATGATGATGATGATGAAAAATAAAATAACAAATAAATTAACATGATAACATTTAACTAATCATTCATTTACACAGGTATACAACAACAGGTATCAAATAACAATAATCATTTAACTAGTATGAACTTTGTAGACTTTTTGGTAAAAATGTCAACAAGAAGAAAAGAAAACAGCTGAATCATTGAATTGTGTTTAAGTTGTAACATTACATTCCGGTTGAACAGTAAAACAAATGAATGACTTTACTCGTGCCAAGTAATACAGAGGATAAGTTGTTTGTCGAGTTCTATTTTAGCCAAAATCTGATTTTTCAAATTCACTCGAGTGTCGCTAGAAGAAACTTACTCTTCTTTTTTCTTTGAAAAAAATAAGTATATTCTAAGTTGGTAATGAAAGAACTGACAAAGATATACACTTTTGGGAGGCCCACTTGAAGTATGTTAAAATATATAGATGATCTTGAACAATCAACTAATGGTGTCAATGTCACTAGTTCAAGTTAAGGACAGAGGGAAATCCTAATTGTAACAGGGACACTTGTTGTTAATGACTATTGATATTTCTTCTTGTGTATACTTGTTAATTAGAACTTTACTTACTCTTGGTCCTTAATTAGTAACCTTTCGATAAAATTTTTTGCTTCATCAGAAATCGGATCAAATGATTCATCATCAAAATCATAATTAGCTTTGGTCACATTTGCCATTGTTTCTAAATCAGTATCACCCATAAATGGTGAAAGTCCTGACAATCTATTTGATAAGATGAAAAAAAAATTTGTCAATTAAATTAAATCAGTTAATTTAAATTAACTTACAATACGTAACAAATAACACCAACACTCCACATGTCAGTTTTATATGTAACTTTTTCAAAATTAACAACTTCCGGTGCAACAAATTCAGGTGTTCCAAATAGAACTTGTAATTTTTCTTTTGGATTATATCGACGAGCCAAACCAAAATCAATCAATTTAATTTGATTACCAGTTTTAGTTACACATAAAATATTCTCAGGCTAAACAAATAAATTGTAAACAAGTTTAATTGACAATTTAACTTATGTAATTTCAATTAACTTACCTTCATATCTAAATGAAGTATATTTTGAGAATGCATATATTCAACACCTTCACATATTTGTCTCATATAAACTGTGACAATTTTTTCAGTTAAAATAAAATCATCATCGATAACACGTTCAAATAATTCACCTCCTTCGATTCTGTAAAATAAAAATATATTCATCGATATTGATAACATTTTTTTTCTATTTGTTTGTTTCAACGTCCTTGATCAATCATTTCAAGGAAATGGTATCGTTCTTAAACATCTACAAATGACATTGAAATAAACCAATGAAGTGAATTATGAAAATGTCTTGTTTCAACTCATTAGTTGCCAAAAAAATTTTTTTTCTTTTTCTTTAAACACGTGGTTCAACAAGTGCAAACACTTTTTTCAAATTAACTCTTCATCATTTACTCAATAGTTCAGTTTAACTTGACAAGGAAAAACAAATACAAAATATTACTTTGATGAAATATTTATGTTTCCTTCCTTCACCATGACAATTGTCATCCTTCACGACAAACAAAAGTAATGATGAAGAAGAAAAACAAAAATATTCATTGATAAAAATATATATACTTACAGTTCTAGAATTAAACAGTATTCTTTTTTTCCATCATCAAATGCATCGTACAATTGTAACAGTCTTTTATGTTGAAGAGATCTCATGATGTCTAATTCACGTTCAACATCATCACGATCTTCTTTTCGTGATGTTGTGACAAATTTTGCTGCAAATTTTTTACCAGTTGCTTTTTCAGTACATTTAAAAACAACGCCGAACTTTCCTCTGATCGAAAGGACAAAAAAAAGAAAAGGATAACAATTATACATCTACATCAGAGTTGACATCATTTCATGTCAATCTTAAATCATTCAATGTAACACGTTGATGTAATTAATATGATACACTTGTAAATGACTCACCTGCCAAGTTCTTCAGCTAAATTGTACTCTGATCGAGGATCTTTCTTCTTAACAACAACTTTACGTGGTTCAAAAGGTTCTTCTTCAGGTTCTGGTGTAAGAGGAGCAAGAGACAACATGCTGATCCTTTAACTAAAATGCAAGTATAAAAAGTAACACGATCAAATCGATCAATAAGCGCAGGTGGTGACGATGTCAAAAAAAAACAATGTTGATGATGCCACAGGATGATAAGGATGGTGATGATGATGATGGTGATGATGATGAAAGCACTCGATTGACAGGAAGAACAAATTGACAAACAATAACACACAAATTTCAATGGTACAAGTAAACAAATGTCGATAGATCAACGACAGATGGATAACAATACAATGACACAGTCGACTATTTGACTGAGTAAAAGGTAAGAACCATTAGAACCAACAGCAAGTCAACTCGGTGAGCGCTGCTGTTGGTTATTGAGCTCAAGGATAATTCGAAATGCGTCGTTGCTGACTGAGCTAAAAATAGTGGGAGGGAAAGAAAGTTAAAGAGAGAGAGAAAAAGAAAAAGAAAATAAACTCACAGACAGTGAAGAAGAAAAAAACAATCTATTTTACTTCATATGGTGTGTGTTTGTCTGTTTTGGCCTGCAAGAGATTTGACACTTGAAGGTAGGTCCAACAGGTCTAAACTGTGTCTTTTAAACTGTCTCTCTTTGTCTCTCTTTGATAATTTGTCACTCAGTTACTGATGATGAAGAGCAAAACAATCACCAGGGGAGTAATGAAAGAGGCCAAAGTTCTCTCATCCTCGTTTATTTCATACAAATTGACAAGCGCACCAACTGTCGTTGAAAATATTCACTCAGGCAAATTAATCTGATCTTCACGCAATTATACTTCTACAATCACCATTAACAGTACCAGTAGCATGACTACAAGTACAACCACTGCTTGAACTACCGGTTTGATTGGATGAAAAGTTTTGTGCTTTCAACTTAAACTCACTCACTTTAACCTTGCAATTGTCAATGATTATTATCACCCATTACTTTTACTTTTCACTTTAATTTGACCACAAATCAATTATATGCTTAATTCACGGCTTGACTTTTCTTACACATCGTTTAACAACACTCATTGAATTCATGATCAACAGGTTGACATCGTTAACTTTATATGATTATTGATTCATTCGACCTCACTTCATTTATGGATGATCAAATGTCACTTGGTTGAACAAGTTAACAATTGAACAAATTGAAAATGTTGTTTTGAAGGAAAAAAAAATATTAATTTTATTCATTCTGACTCAGTTCTATGACATGATCAGTCAGATTGATTCAAATTTATTACTGAATAAATTTCTGCAGCAGATTTGTGGTCATTATCAATGAGTTGATTGGTTGATCGATTAATTATTATTAAGTTCCATTACATAAGCTGAATTGTTTAAATCACATATCAAAGATGAAAAAAGCAAAATCATATGATAGCATTAGCTGAGAGGATGATGAGAGAAAAAAATCAAAGATATTAAAAGAATCTTGAATTATGCAGCAAAGTTAGTAGAATCAAATTATAAATTGGATTTTTTTCGAAGTTCTTGAATTAAAGCATTGATTTTGATTGCAGGTCCAAATTTGTGTCCTGTCATTTTATTGATATCCTGGTCTGTCAATTGAAATAATTTTGTGCCATCGATTTGCTGTGTAGATAAAGAGATGAAGAATAAAATAATTATTAGTAAACAAATTGAAAAGAACAAAATAAAAAAAAATCAAACTTACATCCTGAACAAAAGCAGGTGCAAAATTTTCGTAGTTATTTTTTATAAGAAAATTCCTAACATCCATCACAGTCCACTGAGTGGGCAGAGGAGGTAAAGAAATTTCTTCATCCATTGTTTTAGGTGATTCTTGTTGGACTTGTTCAAATGATTCAAAACCTAGATTAGAATTAGAATCCTCATCCATATCAATATCGTGTGAAGATGATTCTGAATTGACAAATGAATCACGTGATCGATTTGATGATTTTTTTCTTCTGTTTGACTTAGCCCTGTGTGCTTTTTTCTTTGGGAAGCGATTATCACCATTATTGATGGAATACTGACCATTGGAGTCTTTAGGTGGTTCTAAATTGTATCCAACCATGGCACACCAACCTGGAGGATATAAATCAGGTGATTGACAATCAACCCACTGATCATAACTGTCTTCCCATCCATTGAAATGAATTCTCAAAAGACGTCCTACGACACGAACAACACTGGCAACACAAATCAAATTTGGTTCCATGAGATCGACTGCTTCGATGAGATCACCTTGCTTTATACCATGATCAGGTACGTCTTTTGAAAATAATTCAGATGGAGCAGCGACAGAATCTGTTTCGAGTAAGTATGTGTTCCAATCAAATGGTTTATCTTTAGGATAATCAGCTGGTATAGTCAAGTCAATGTTATGCTCTTTACAAAAGCCGGCGGGAAATATACAAGGTGATGATGCATGGTAACAAAACCAGTCTGATCCATCTTCAGACATCATTCCATCAATACCGATCATTAGAAAATCGCATCGTAGAACCTTGACAATTGTTGCAACACATATTGTGGACAAATTCAATGGATCAATAGCTTCCAGCTTCATACCTAATTTGAATGATAAAGATTTATCTTCAGGCTTGGGAGCTGGCATCATGGGTGGAAAGAGAGTCCAAGCAGCATCATTTTCATCAAATGAATTATGGACTGCTTTTCTCATAGATTCAATTGCATATTCTTCTGTTGCTTTTAGCTCATGGCCAATTAGTTGAGCCCATCCTATGGGATGAATTAGTAAAGAATTTTGATGACACCAAAAATCATCAGCCAGATCTAATTCACCTTCTGGTTGGTATCTTATGTGCAAACGACAGCCAATAATTTGCTCGATATGAGCCAATCTGACTGCAGAAATTCTCTTTTTGTCAACTACTTCGAGTCTCATACCAACTTTAAGACGCGATACCAATGATTCTTTCAGTTGTTCAAGAAAATTTTCAGGTAATGTAAGTGATCCAGTCAATTGATTGTGCAAAAATTCTTTCCAGTCTTTGTGTCTTCTTTCAACTGTCACTGGAGGAACAAGACAATTTTTTCGAGATGCACACCAACCAACAGGATGAAGTCCAGGATCAAAAGCGGCCATCCAAAAATCTTTTGATGAATCATCTCCAAATCCTTCATATCTTAAGCATAGATAGTATCCAGCAGTTTTAACAACAGAGGCAATCCAGTAGCCATTTGGTGTGTGGGAATCAGTGTTTTTAACTTCAACTTTGAGTCCAATACAAATAGAATCTTTCCATATATCAGAAAGAGGTGAACTAGCCAATGATGATACTCGAACACAGGATACATTTTTGTTCTCAGGATTGGATAAAAATGTCAACCAATCGAAGCAGCTGGATCGATTGATGCTAGTTGGTTTAGATTGCATTGTGAAGTGGACCAATCAGATTTAGATTGAATAATGATGATTAATCGATCTAATGAAAATTATTTGATTTTACAATAGATTTCATATCATTTACCATTGGGTGTACGTCTACAAACATATGATTGCTCTATCTTAAGAACCAGCAACAAAACGCATAGTCTGGCGCCGTCTGGGAAGTTAATAGAGAACTTAATGATAATCGCGCCCATACTTTTGTTTAACACTGTGTCAAACTTGTCTTTATGTGTCTGTTGAATATTTCGCTGGAATATGAACAATTGGATCGATCAATTAGTGTTGTTTGAATTGTACTCGTCATTTTCAATAAATTTAAGAGGAAAAAAATAAAAGATACTCAATTTTTCAATCTTTTCATTGTCTTTGTCACAACCAGTTAATATCATATAAAATAGTATACTAATATCTATGATTAACTTCACCAATAACTAAATGTGCAAGTACTTGATCAATGAAGAAAAAGAGAGTATTCCTTAACAGTATCATGTAAAAAATGTATGTATGTAGTTTAATAAGTTAAATGAATTGATGATGAAGAATATTGGATATGCTTTAAAGATTTACCATTTAAAATTAGGTCTAAATTTGGATAAATTTTGTATTCACCAGAGTGAAACTGTCATCAATATGGTATATTTTTTGTTTTCTCTTTTTTTAAAAAACCAGCATGAGTTAAATGATGGCTCTATTGGCATACTTTTTTGGGTAAATTCATCCTGACCAAGTTAAAGTGAATATCAAATGATTTTTACCTACAAAATATATACTAACATTTACTTGAAATGTTAAGTAGATATTTGTAACATTTAAAAGATTCTTCATCTTTTTTTTCCTTTCATACCATCTACAAAGTATACGAGTGTAGAACTTATGTAAAGTTTTATTTATTTTATCTTAAACTTCTTTATGTTATTGGAACATTGGATTTTCCTTGTCGTTGTTTTTTTTCTCCAACCATTCATGGTATTACTACATTTACTACATTTACTATATTCACCGTAAGTATTAGTCACAATTGAACAAAGTAATGTACAGGTGACGTTTAGACGAAGATAGAAAGAAGGTGGTTCACCAGAAGTACTTTTCAATGCAATTGATGAAGAGATGAAGAAGAAGAAGAAGAAGAAGATGATGATGGTAGTGGTGAAAAAAAGTAAAGTAAATGCAATGTCAAAAGTAGGAGAGTCGCAATGGTAATGAACAAGTGGTAAAGAAGGTTGGCACTCGTTCAAGTAGTAGCATCCAATCGGCATTCCTTGGGTCACCATTTGAGAACAATCGTTGCGAATGGCAGACTCGCACTTGCATCAACTGCACAATCGCATCATCCTCATCATCATCATCATCATCATCATCGTCATCGTCATCATCATGCGAAGTCTTCAAGTTTCCTCCAAGTCTTCTTCCTAAGTCACTCGGTTAGTAGTAGACAGTTAGTCACCTGCTGAACAAGTTGAAACTTTCAAACTACTTTTTTACACATCCACACAAATATCAACAGACTTGTTACCTGAGTAAAACACACTCGCTTATTCTTCACCTTGTACCTTGAAAAGTTTATCTACCATCACTGTGTGTCACTGACAAGTAAAGACATCTTCTTTATTTTTTTTCTCGTGTCCATTTAACTAATCATCAGCTTGACCAACCATTCATTCATCTACCTTTGTAATTCATTTTGTCCTTTTTCATTATCTACTTACTTTGCTTTGTTGCATGTAAACTGCTGTTATCACATTAACAACATCAACGACATCAACAATAATATAACAACTTACCGGACAACAAGACCATCCGTGTTGACCATTCATCCGGTTACATCGGACATCATTATCAACAACAAGTTAAGAAAAAACTTTTGTGTCCTTTACAAGTTAATCTTGTATCTACCGACAGAATAATTTGTAAGTGCAATGCTCAATTTGGCCAATCATTGACACGACAAGTGTCTAATCCAATAGAATGTTTTAACTTTTTTTTTCATGGATATACAACATCAACATCAACAACTTGTTTTGTTGATTTTTTTGTCACTACGAAGGATAAAAAATAGGACTCATTCTTAAGGATACAATTGATTGTACCAATGCAGGATGACCTGTCGTTGTTGATTGAATTTAACTGATGAAAAGAGGGGAAAAAAATGAACCTTTTCATTGATTGTTGCCTTGTTACACACTAAAATAAGGTAACAATGAATGAAGAAAAACTTATCAACTTGAACATTTCTATTGGCAAGTGCAATTGATGACAAAAAAGATGCCCTCAAACAGTTGTTTGTCTTCGAGATGATGCTCTCGTCTCTTTAACATGGTGATGATGATGAAGAGAAGAAAGAAAGGCAAAAAAAACAATGATAAAATGAGAGGACAGGTCACTTGAAGTTGTTTTAATGACACTCAGACTTTCTTTTTATTTATTTACTTATTTTTACCTGTCTCTTCATCGGTCTAATGAGTCGTATAATGTTGCCAATTGCTACTCGTGACACAAATGTCTTCACTCAACTGGACGAATGAATTATCTTTCAACATTTTCTCTCCAAACTCATCATAATACTAAGTCTTGATAATTCTTTATTCCTTTTTCTCTTTCCAAGTGCAATTGTGATGAACATGAAGTTTACCTTTAATGCTCGTTACAATTTACTTTAACTGCACCTTGTTCATTTCATTTATATCCAAGCAAAGTTGACATTTTGATGAAAGTAACCTCCTTAAAGATGACCAGTCGTCATCATCTTCATCTTTCCTATTAAAGCAAATCACCTTTCGCTGAATAACATTATAGATAGATGAAGTTTTTTCCTTTGACCAGTATAACTTTACAAGTAAAGTAGGTTGATGCCAACTGTTGAATTGCATGAGAATCAAATGCAATTGATCCAACAAGTTGAAGAAAAAAATGTATACTTGATGAGCCAGGCATAACTTAAAAGTCAATCTTGTTCATTACTGATGACTCTTTCTTTTTTCTTCTTTCTTTTTTCTTCTTTCTTCTTTCTTCTTCTACTTTAACTGTGTATATGAAAAGTCAATTGAACTTGAAAATGATTGACACTGATACTCGTTACACGAAAAGTTATTCAACTGTAAATTGTACTCATACTCATATGTAAGTTAATTGTCAGTTGAAATATACTTGACATAGTACAAGACATATTGTAAATTATGATAAATATTAAGTAGATCATTTTTAGTCGAATGAATGAATTTATAGTTTACTTGTTACAGATATATATATCTACCTTATTGTACAGGTAAAATTGTTACTCAGGTTAAATAATGATGATATTGCTTTCAAGTGTTATTTCATTTTCAAACTACAACAAGTGAAGATGATTATGATGATGATGACAACGTCAATCATAGTAAAATTAGGTTTGCAAGTTAATTAAGTTGATTGTAATCAATTCAATGTGTAGGTTAAGTTGTTAGACTTGAAATTACTGCCCACTTTGTTGTTTAGATATTTATAAGTTTAAATTTAAATGATACTTTCTTTACTTTAAAAAGTTACAATCAATGTAACATGTTTGGTTTATCATTTATAGGTCATTAAACTGATTTCATTATGATTAAATTGTTAAACAACATCATACTTATCAATTAACATAAGTACAAGTTGAAAATGTACAGTTAATTTTACTAATTGTTATATCACGAATTTACAATGATATTTCATCATTCATTCAATTATAGTTAGTTTGTTACAAGCATCATTGTAATTGTGTACTTGATAATATGATCAAGTGTAGATGAAACAAATTTATTGTCATTTGATGGATCATTCATGGATCATTCAATTGAGTAAGATTAATGATGATGTTGAAGTTGAGTAATAAGGAAAAGAAATTTATAAAACTTTAAAATATATTCAAATGATAATCACAGAGAAAACCTGACTTACCAATAACAATTGAATGAGACAACCGTGATGAAAATTTTTCATTCTTAAAATCTAGTCGAAGTTCAGTCAAACTTTTCTTCATCATGCACTTCATCAGTCAAATTAACAATTTTGTTGTTGTTGTTATCTTTCTTCTTTTTACTATTTCATCATTTTACTAAAAATGTCTTGTCTACATTTTATGAAATGAATTGTTTCATAGAATAGATATATTTTGTTGATGTTGATGTTGATGTTTCAACCATCATCAAGTTTACTGTGAGTGACGATAAAAGATTTTTCTTTTATCTTTCCAGTAGTTAAAGAAAATAAAAATGTACAATTGTTCTTAATATTTATTTCACATGCTTTTCAACAAAAATTATCAAATTAAATTGTTCATTAAAGATGACCATGAAGTTAACTTGACAGTTGTATCATCATCTAATTTATTTCATCTTCATGCTCATCATCATCAGTACATTTGAATGTTCTTTCTTTTTTCTTTTTCCTTTTACTTTAATTGACACTCTGTATTTTCGAATAACCTGGTGACCTAAAGATGATGATGTCAGTAGTATTCGATATAATTAAAGGTTTACCACAAATGGTCACTGTTCAATGATGAAATTGATTTTATCCATTGATTTTTTTCTCAACCAGTCACAGTTGTTGTTGATGATGATGATGATGTTGATGGTTTTTCTCCTTCTTCTTCTACTTTTAACTTGAAGTGACAATTTTACCCTTTATCAATTGTAACAATGGTCATGGGAAAAAGATGAAGAACAACTTGCACCATTTAACGTCCAAGTGAATTTTGTCCTCTTTCCCATGGACTTTGTTATTTAACTTAACTTTGTTATAATACTCTTTTTGATATTGGAAGAATGAAAAAAAAACAAAGTAACTTTTCACTTGATCATTGCATCAGTGAGTCAATTGCTCATCAGATGAACTTTCATGACACAAAGTAAATTAACCAACAACAACAATCACAACAATTTGGACAGTGTGTGACATTGACATTCAATACAATTGACTCAATTGTTATTTCAATGCTGTTCACATGTTGACGAAAGTTTATTCTGTGTGATTGTGTCACTTGTTACGAGATTGTCAAAAGGATGACAAGTAATTTAGGAAGTTGTAATACACTTTACACTTTAAATCTTTGAGTGAATAATCACTCAGCCATACCAATGGTTCATTGTTTGTTGTTAGAATAGATTTCCCACATGTTAACAATGAATGTTCATGTTGATGATGTTGTTGTTGTTGTTGTTGTTTTTTGTTTACCAATGTTACCTAAGGACTCAGATGAAATAGTACATCATTGTGATGGGAAGTGGACACCTGCTGATGACTATTGTCAAGTTAACTGTGACTAAAATTCATTCATCCATTACAAGTACCTTCATTATTTTGTCTTTGTATTTACTTGTTCATTGGTAAATTGTATGAACACATCATTTAGTTCACACTGTTATGTTGTTGTTCTTGTTGTTGTTGTTTGTATCAACTTGTTGATCAACAATGACAATTTATCTTTGTCTTTTTACAAAAATTATCTCATTTAGTTAAAGTAACATATTAAATGACTAACAAATGTTCAATATAATTTTGTTCATTTGTTGATAAAACATTATGATGAACAATTTAATTTACAAAGAGTACAAAAGAAGAAGAAAGAAATTTCAACACACGCAGTGATATTGAAGTATATAAAAGTATACACAAAGATTTTTACCCAGACAAATGATTGTTACATTCATATGAATATATTTCTTTGTAATGATTGTAATGACTGTATATAAAGTGAAAAGTAAACCGGTTGTCAGTTAGACACATATATATATGTGTATAAAAAGGGAAGAAAAACTTTATCATCCTTGAATCCTGCAAAAGGGGTAAAAAGAAGATGAAGATGAAAAGTTTAAAGTTGACTTACAAATATTCTTTATATGTTTCCTTTGTGTGTACAACTGTGTAAAAAGAAGTGTAAGTCAACGATCCGATGCAGATGAGTCCAGGTATGCAGGTTGTGTCTTTCTGTTATTGTGTCACTGAAAGAAAAAAAGAAAAGAAAGAAACATTCAATTGATGCAGAGAGTGAAGAGGACCATTATTATTATTATCATTATTATTAGTGGACATTATTACTATGGCCAAGAGAGTGTAGATGAATGAGGGAGTGTTCATTTGTCCTTAAACCTTAAGACCTTTTACACGGTTTGATGTCAAGAGTAACAGGTCAAGGGGACACACAATTGATGCTGTTGTGATGTATAAACAAGAAGAAGAAGAAGAACAATCTTAACATACAAGGTGGACATTTAAGTTAACTTTTAACTTGTTTCTTCATTTTATTCTTTACCTTTTAAATCTTTCACTGTCTCTGCGTGACTTTTACCATCGTTCTTTGACTATTTGGACCAAAGTTTAACTTGAATAATAACATTTAAATCAGGGTGACCATTTATTTACCTCTTTTAAACAAACAGGTAACATTATTTTATCCTTCATGTTCATCCGTATGAAATTTATACTTGTATTTTCTTACTCTTGTTGTTGTTGTTTAAATGTTTCTCTTGGTCAATTTTTTACTGTTATTTAAAAGATAAAACCTCACCAATTACCACTAACACAAAGACAAAAGGTACTGAAAAGACAATTTAGATTAACTTTTTCTTCTTCAACATTTACAACAACAAGAAAAAAAGAGTAAAGAATTTATTTTTCCAACATAAATAAAATGTCATTTTAAATGCATCTAGTTTATATAATTTGTTGTCTTTACTTACTGAATACAATTGTCATCATATTTTTCATATGTGGGTTACTTTCAAATACAATTATCATGATGAACTGAAAAAATATATATTTTCACAACAACAATGATAACAATGATAACAAATAGTTATTGACTTCCGTCTTTCATCATTTGTACACTTCAAGTCAAATGACTTTGATTACATTTTGTCCTTGTCAATTGTTTATTCACCTAGTAAACTTGTTGTAAAGGAAGAGACAAATTTTTTTTTCATTTCTTTGCATTTTTTTCCAATCATCCTTTACTACTTTATATATTGTCAGGTATAATCATCAAGTTTTCATTCTTTTCCTTCTCATCTAAAAATTTGTCATGCATATCAAGTGCACAGTTTTTTTTCATCATCATCATCATCATCATCTTTTTTTACATACTTTTTAAAAGATTACCTTTGGAATGATAATTTGTTCATCACCTTTTTGCAATTTTTTCCCCCTTTTGCATTGTTATCAATTGATGCGTGATGGTGATGCTTAACCGGAAATTTCACAGATACCGAAAAGTTCTTATTTCATCAGTTGAGTGAATTTTAACACACTCGCATAAACTCATTTTTACATATAAGCATTGTCATTGAAGATAATAATAATAATAATGATGATTTTTTTCTATCTGAAAAATGATCATATTTCGATTTGACAAAATGTTGGCCAAGAAAAAAAAGGATGACAAAAAAAAACTTGACCTATCGTACAAAGTTTATCTACATATAATGATGATCTAGTTGCAATTTCCTTACCGTTTAAAGGTAGTTTCTTTTAACCTAAGATACTTACCAACTTGTATACTTGTTGCTTTGTTTGTACAAATATTTGCTTTTACCATGGTTTTACCATAACTAAAAAGTTATTTTATGCTTGTTATTTCGTATATTTTCAGCCCATCCCTGTCTACATCATCTACATCATCTGCATCATCTATCAACAAGTGTGACTCAGTAAGAAAAGTTTTACTTGAAAAAGAATAACTTTTCTCTCCTTCACATCTCACATTTTCTATTCAACATCACATCAAGTTGAAAACTTCAGTCTAAAACTAAGGTCAGCTTAACACGTCAACATTGACTAATTACATAGTGACCTTAGTTGATGAAAATTTCCACTGACTCATCATAGTTAATTGAAACCACAAAACGTTTACAATTTTTTCCCCACAAAGTATCACATCATCACATCAGTTTCAATTATAAAATACAACATCATAATGCATCTAATGGGTCAAGTTAATTCATTGAACTACAGTATCATCATCATCATAACATATGCTTTCATCTTCATCAATTTCATCCTAGTCCAGGTAAGAGAAAGATGTTGAAGAAGTAAAGGATGGAAAGAGAGAAAAAGAGAAAAAATCTTTTTTGTCATTTGACAGTTAATTCAAGTGAATCATTTGAAACCATTTGATACTTCCGTTCAAGCTTGTCCGTGTAAATTAGGTCACCTAACATAACAATCAACTGTGAGAATTGAGTAGACTTGACACACGTCGTGTGAAATGTAAACCTACATGTTAACAATGTCCATCCATTGTGACCACTTTCGCATGTTCATCATCTTCTTCTTGTCCATTTTATCTCTTCTTTAATTCTCTTGTCCTTCATTTTGCACTTGGATGAAATAAAGTGAAAAAGAAAAAAAACATTTCACACAGATTGTTACAGTTACATAATTCATCTTTTAAACTGTTATGTTCCAATGACCACTGAGTGACCACTCTTCTAATAGTGACATTCGTATAACTTTGTTAATGTCACAATCATTTAAACATTATCAAAGTTTATTTTTAATCTTAATTATATGTATACATTTTAAATTAACCTTGTACTTGAACTGTTAATATATTTCTTGTATATAGTTAAATATTTCTTAATCTTTACTTTAACATCATTTCATCATTTTGACCCAAAATCAATACAATTATATTTAACACATTAAATAGTAGTTGTAACATCAATAAATTTGATCCAGTGTAAAAAAATTTGGTGTAAACAAATTGTGAAACGATTTGTCTTCAATCAAATGATTTTTGATGGATCAATTGATATTACTTTACTTCACAGTTGACCTTAATCCGATTGACATGAGTTGATTTATTTTTCATTTAAACATGATGATGATTACACTTTTTTTTGACAAAGTATAATTTAATGACCCTTTTTTCTGTTTATTATTAAATTGTAGACTGTTACTGCCAAAGAAATCGACAGTAAGACTGATTTAATTCAAGAAGAATCAATTCCATCAGAACATCGATCATATTTACCATTACCATCTAATTCAAATGCAATATTACATGAAACAACATCATCAAATGATTTATGGCCACAAGGTCGTTCTGATATGCCACAGATTAAAAATTTAAATGTAAAATGTGAAAAAAATCATATGAAAGTAAATCTTGAATTTGATCGACCATTTTATGGTGCAGTATTTTCTAAAGGACATTTTAATGATAATAAATGTGTACATTTAACACCTGGATCTGGACATGTAACAGCTAATTTTGATATATTTTTAGGTGCATGTGGTATGACATCATCTGAATCATCACCATCATCATCTTCATCATCATCATCACCATCATCATCGACAATTGGTAATGGATTATATATTGAAAATACAATTATCATTCAATACGATGCACAAGTACAAGAAATTTGGGATCAAGCGCGAAGACTTCGATGTACTGGTATGATTATTATGAAAAAGCTGTAACATTTAAAACATTCTCAGTTGAAATGCAAGATGCTGTAACAGCTAATTTCTTAGGTGATAATATACAATGTTGGATGCAAATTCAAACAGGTAAAGGTCCATGGGCATCAGAAGTTGCTGGTATAGTTAAAATTGGTCAAACAATGACGATGGTATTAGCAATTAAAGATGATGAAAATAAATTTGACATGTTAGTACGTAATTGTATTGCACATGATGGTAAACATCAACCAATTCAATTAGTTGATGATTCTGGTTGTGTTATTCGTCCTAAGATAATTGTCTAAATTTCATAAGGTAAAAAATTTTGGTCAATCAGCAACAGTTGTTTCATATGCATATTTTCAAGCATTTAAATTTCCTGATTCAATGAATGTTCATTTTCAATGTGTAATACAAGTTTGTCGTCATGAATGTCCTGAACCAGTTTGTGATGGTGCAGGTAAAGAAGATGGATATATACCACCTGTTGTTAGTAATGCAGAATCTCGACTTGTATCTGTTGGTCATCGAATTGCAACTGCTCAAAGTTCACAAGTACCAGTTTATAGACCAACACCTGTTGCATCATCATCATCTAATCCATCGATTAATTATCATACACAGAAACAACAACAACAACAATTCCAACATCGAAATGGTGATTTTGATTCATTTGTTGATAAATTTAATGACACAACAAATAAACATCATCGTCATGGTTCACCTCGATCACTTAAATCACATCCATATAAAGTACATTCTAATTTTACTAAATTTAAACGATCTGTTCTTGATGATGATAATGATAATGATAATGATAATAATGATAATAATGATAATATTAATGATGAGATTCAACTACTGTTCAAACAAATGAAAAGATAATCCAAGTTGTTGCACCAGGTGATGTTGCATTTTCTATTTCATCAATTGATGCAGATGATAATTCTATCACAATTAACAGTACATCATCATCATCACTTGGGAATATCTTAACAAATAGAATAATGGAAGAAAATAACATTTGCATGTCTAGTGTTAATTTACTAATTGCAATTGTTGTATTTTCTATATTACTAATTGTTTCATCACTTATGGCTGGATTTTTATACTATAAACTTCGTCAAATGACTAAAATGTCTTACATTTGTAAAGTACCAGAAAAATGTTCTCCATTAACATCATCTACTTCATCATCTTTATCCAAATGTAATACTATTACAACATTTGATTCACCTGATTTCTATTCATCACTCAATTATTCTGGTTTACCACGTGCTCACACTAAAAAGTGATCAACAATAACAACAACAACAAATAACAATATTAAATTCTTTTTATATTTTTCAATATATGATAAGACTCAAGTAATCATCATCTTCATCTTTCCTTTATGTAAAATCAATCAATTTACAACTTAATGTCTTTTACCTTATTATTTCATTTCAAATGATTATTTTTTCTCTTTTTCTTCTTCGTACATTTATTGACGAATTATTTCATCTTTCTATACTACTTTCTTGTTGATCATTAAAGTTGATGGTTAATTTTGATTTGTTCGTTTGTTCAGTTTATGCAATGGAATGTGCAAGTTGGTAAAAGGAAAAAAATGACTAACTTTAACTGTGACCTTTGTCGGATGAATGAGGCAAATGATGAGGTTGAGCATCCATTAGCCGTGTCTTACATTTTGTTTTGTTTTGCTCTTCTTCATCTTCATCATCTTCTTCTTCATGAGTGTACATTTGTTGAAGAGTGCGAGTTCACCTTGACCATCAAGTGGCGAGACAAAAGGATGAAAAGAACATA
Organism: Hemileia vastatrix; assembly: GCA_030280995.1. NCBI lineage: Eukaryota > Fungi > Basidiomycota > Pucciniomycetes > Pucciniales > Zaghouaniaceae > Hemileia > Hemileia vastatrix. The sequence continues at coordinate 66,864 of JASXTE010000053.1, forward strand.
AGAGAAGGATGAAAAAGAAAAATAAGAGAAAGAAAAATGTTCAAACCTATTCAAACCAATGAGGTCATTAAGTCTGTTGAATTTAAAAGGCGAAAAAGAAGAAGGAAAAAATAAAAATAGTGAACTTTCTATTGGTACTTTCGCCAAAAAACATCATCTTTCTTCCTATGTTCATAGCAAAAGTGAGAGAAAAGATGAAGATGAAAGATGAAGAAGAAGAAAAATACATCTTCCTCATCCATTGTTACATGTCCTAGTTTAACTTTTAAAAAAAGTTCAATTGCATTTGTCTTTGTTGAAAAAATAAAAAGCATCCTTTTTATCTGCATCCTATTTTGTCAATGGCATTATTATAACAACTATACAACAACCATCACCATCACCATCACTTTGCAATGGTCAGTGCAATTTTTTTTCCTTCATTGTTATTGAGAAAACTTTTCAACCTTTAAATTCAATTGAACAATTGTAAACAATTGTAACCATGACAATTCAACTTGAAACTTGAATATTTCATACTGATTCAAATGACAATTTTCTAAATATGCGATATAATTTTTTTCTTTTTGTTACATTGACCGACAAAAAAAAAATCAAATACAATTGAATAAAAGATAAATTTACCTGGTTTAATGGATATTTCATTACAAATTGCATATGATTATCAACAATCAGGTCATTACTACTGACCGATCTAAGTTTATATTCAATAAATATTCAATTGATGTTATTGTGTAAATCAAGTTCAACTTGATAACAAGGATAATTACGTATCATCAATTGTATCAACAATCAATTGATTCACTCAATTGTACAATATTGATACTTATACAGATTGTAATGGTAAAGGATGATGATAATTATATCAATTGTATACTTTATTCAAACTGATGATGACAATGATAACCAATTGATTGTTCATACTACTAACAATCAACTTAATCATAATAACAAACTGTTTATTTGACATCTTTCGGTTCAATGACTGACCGAATTTTTTAAAGCATTCAATTGTGTAAACATTCAATTGACCAGTGAAATTTATTTCGTGTGACTAAACACCTGGTGTAGTTAATTGTAATCAATTTATCACACTACATTACAAATTAGTTTAGTTTAGTTAACATCTTTTTCATTCATCTTCATGTAACAATTCAACACAGATTACAAAACATGTTAAACAAATTAACCATTATTCATCATCAGTGTAATGATGATGGTGAGATAATTGATCATATTTTCACCAATTGTTGGTTAAACTTATTGTGACCAAATTAGATTTAATTGTAAATGACTTACAATTAACTCAATCAAGGTTTACATTTTCACCATGATTACTTTGTCCATGTAAAAGATGTAAAGAAAATATTCTTTTGTCAAAAGACAATTTTCTTCATCAAAGTAATTTAATGATGATTTTGTTGGTTCATGTTTACTTATTAAACTTTCATAAAGTATATTTTTAGCAGAATAAGTGTCGACTTGAAAGATGATAATAAACTTCATCACTCAACATATGTTAACAATGTGGGTGAGGAAGTTTTTACTCTTTTACGGTATTTTGTTTATTGTAGTAACATCAAATTCAAATCATCATCATCAGTATGATTCACCTGTTAACCTGAGATGTAAGGATAATTAAGGACACATCGTCATACTTGTATACTTTTATTTGATGCTCAAATTATCTTTCAGTATTATTGCAACTGTTGATTGATTGGGTCATATAAATGTCTATCGTTCAGTGAATCATAAGCTGGACATAAACGGAACAAATGACATAAATCTATATGATTCAAGGACACTTAGCTTTGAGCGAAGGGAAAAAAAAGACCAAACGGATTGAGCTTAGAATTAGACGATTGGTGATTAAAGATTGCCATAAGATTTATATTGTAATACATGTCATCGAGGATCCACATCGTACAGATATCAGTACGTCACACACTTCAAGATAATAAGGTGAACTATTGATTGTTTGATGACATCAAATCCTTGGAAAAAATATGCTCTCCCAAACCAGGTCCTACTCGTTTCAAATTAGTGATCATAGCAGTTATTTTGTTGATTGATTGTACTTGTTCTTCTAAAAATTCACCTTCAAGGAAATCACAAAATTGTTCATCACCATGATTTTCACCAATTCGATGTAAATCAAGAAGTGCTTGATTAACCTTTCTTTCAAGCTGCAGTGCTGCTTCCAATGCTTCCAATGGACTCGACCAATTGTCCTGAGGTGGTTTCTCCACATCTTGCAATTTGATAGCACCACCACGTAAATTCTGGTACTTCATGAACTTTTCAGCATGTTCACGCTCTTCATCAGATTGCTCTTTGAAGTACTTGTGGAATCCTTCCAGGGCAACATCAGCTCGGTCAAAATAAAAAGCCATTGCTTGGTAGACATAACTTGCGGTCAATTCGAGGTTGATTTGTTTGTTGATACCAGCTTCCGTGTCCACGTGGAAATTCTGCTTAACAGCAGGTACACCAGTGAGAGGCATTTTCTTGTTAAATGGTAAGATTGATCCAAAAAATAGACAAAAACGGTGAACAGGTCAAGCGGTGTGACTGACGATCAGACGAGAGAAAGAGAGTAAGTGACTTGAAGCAACAGCTGATGGTACTTCTTTGTTCTCTTTTATCACTCAAACTGGATCTTGCTTGCTGTTGAAATTTCACGTGACGAGAGATGGTTGATGATAGCTTGAGTATTTGTTGCAATCAATGTTAACACAAAAATCATCCATACTAGGAAAGTCACTTGGGTCTTATTATCTGCAGTTGATAGTGATTCAATTGATTGATTTTAATGAAGTCCTCTGTCACTTATTGCATCTTGGCCAATCTAACTAACATGTAAATTCAATTGCCTTTCAAACCTTTGATAAAAATTAATTTTATGAGACCATCAGAATTGATCAAGTCAAGCGAATATAATTTATTTTCAATTTACGATGAAATCGATGTGAATGGAATTTCGATAAAAGTTTGATGAAGATAATTAATTTGAATTGGATTTTTCCTACTGAAGCTGACAATTTTATGGATTCTTCTCATTCTACTGTAAACATTTGTTCAAATTGTATTATTTTCCTGAGCTAGATAAGTCTTCATTTGAATTACTATCTATTTTTGGTTATCGATAAACTGCTGTGTCTGTCAATCAACAAATGATAATCAATAGCTTTTAACAAAAGAATTTAACAAGACAACAAATGAAACACTGAATGAAGTAAAATGGGTGGGTCTTGATTTGTTAAATTTAAAAAGTGTTCAATCTACTCTTTGGTTATACAATTGTTTGAACCGATTATCAGGACACCAGGTGTTAATCCCAAATGCAGGTAAGAATGAAAAATTTATCATTACATTGAAATAAGAGTTAACAAGAGTCTTTTCTAAATTTCAGGACAAAAGTTGTGGGTTAACTTAATAATCATCCTAAGACAAATGATTAAAGATGATGGAAAGAATCAGATAATAATTGATCTAACAAGTTTTCATTTGTAACATAAAAATCGACCAATGTTTTCAACTTGAATTAAGAAGTTACATTTCACCCAAGAGACTTTGTAACATTTTTACAATTTCAAACTCAACTTGTATTTTTTTCAAAACTTATGAAGTCAATGAAAAGAATAGAACTGATAGAGTCAACATCAACATAATTATTCATAGGTGTGTGATATGTCTGTTTAAATTTCATCAAGTATCAAGATGACATTTGTTGTTTTTTTTCATTCTCAATGAATACTGAAACATTCATTTGACCAACTAATTGTCAATTCATGTCAAATGAAAGTCAAGATTTTACATGATAAATGTAAATTATCATAATAAATTAAGTAAAATAAATTCATGTTACTAACTTACAAGTAAAAAGAACTAAGATATGATGAATGATAAACATTGCACAACGATTTGTATGATGATGATGAAGAATGTAATGATAACACTAATGATTGTTGACAGTTGTTTGTAATCATCTTGAATCGACAAGATTTTTCTTTTTACCTTTAATCATATTAATTAACAGTTAGTTACAGTTAACACGTTTGTTATCAAATGAAAGGTAAAAGGTGTCGGTAAATTCAGTCACGTCGTCAAAGTGTTTTTCAACAGTAAATTTCGATCATGTAATTCTTTAAGTAGATCGAAGTGTGGCCTGTGAGTCTAACTTAGTCGACTTTTCTCTTCTGTTCTTTGTGTGTTCTAACCATGTACACAGTGTATGTGGCTGAGAGAATTCTATGTGTGAAGTTAAATTGAGACAAAGGTACACATGAGATCACGTAGTTACACTTGATTCTTTCTTTCTCACTCTTTTTTACTTGTTCTTCTCTCTTCATCACCTGACATTCACTCTGATTACCCAAGAGAACTCTCTCATTAGAACTCGAACCGTCGTAACTTGACTTTAGTCCATTTAAGCTTGATTGTCAAGTGACACATTCTTTTTTATGGATTTACTCGTCAACGTCTTTCACTTATTTTTTCTACTGATTTATTTTTTTTTCTAAGCTTTTACGTTAAAAGGAGAAAAAAAAGTAAATATACTGATGTTATTGTTGTGTAATTATATCTTTGTGTCACTTTAACAAGTACCCAATTGTATGTCCATCAATGATGTGTAAGATAATAATTTTTTGTAGAAAATACAAATTTTTTGACACATTTTTTTCCATAGTAAAACAGTCAAATCAATTTACATTCGTCAAATTTATTTGATTGATCATGACAGTTACTCCTCAATAATAATAATAAGAAATATGTATACTTTTAGCACTTCATCTTCACCAACACTGTTACTCTTACTTTTGTAGTGTTCTGCTTCTTACAGTTGACTTTTTTCTTCTTCTTCTTCTTCTTGTTCTATTGAATGGACAACTGAGTCGACTCTATCTGATGTAGAACTTTTTTTTTCATCGTACAAAAGCAGACAGTGTCCGAGTCACTAAGACCAACACGAGCACGAACACGAACATACAACATGTAACATTGAACATTCGACATATAAAGTACACGGTACAACATACACTCACATTCATTCATTCATTCACACACACACCGCATTCGACAAATTCACTTGAAGTAGTTCACTAAAGAATTTACGTAAACTCATGAATTCAAGAAGAAGAAAAAATACTTTCACCTGTTCACTTGTTTTCATCTTAATTTTCCTACTAATTGGTAAGTAGAAGACAATTTTTTTGATAAATTTAACCTGTAAACTTGTTATTTAGTTGAAAAGTTCTAAACTTACTTTGTTATCTTCGTCTTTGTGCTTAATTAATTATGTTAATCCATGGTCATTGTTTTATTTGTTCATTCAATGCATGAACAAAGAATAAATTTGTTAGTAAAAAACGATTATCTAATTTTACTTGTTCAAGTAAAGTTAGAACTTTCATCTACTCGAGTCAATTGAAAGTGTCAATGTCTCGTGAGACAAGTAACTGAATGGTTTGTAAGGTCATTTGAAATAGTTAAGTTGAAAGAACATTTGTAACTAAGTGTCCAGGGGAAAGAACATACATCGACAAGTTGGAAAGATGTCAAATAAAGAAGAAGAAAAAAGACTAAGAAACAAATAAAAAAAGCAAGAAAGAAAGAAAAGATCTACTTAATGTGAAAGTTGTTTCATTTTCAAGTAGAAAAAAAGAAAAAATCAATCATACAAATGGTAAATGTCAGGATGAATGACAAGTGGATGTGAGTGTGTGTACGTAAGTTGAATTAAAATACACTAGAATAGTTAATTCAAGTTGAGAGGGCAAATAATAGTTGAGGTGACATTAGTGAACATATTGACTCAAAGAGACATCAATTGATAGTTCTTTCCAGAACTTTACGTTAATTTCCATTGTGTCTGTGTTGCCCTTTGACTGGTGAAAAGACAACCACTCCCAGTCCTTGGGTCGAATCTTTGTACATGTATATTCATATGTGTGTGTGTTTCTTTGTTTTAAGTACCAATGCAAGTCACAATTAATATGCGTGGTTGAATCAATTAAACTACCTTCGCTTGTCAAAAAGTTCTTTTTTCTCTTTCCTCGATTCCACAGTAAATTACAGTCATTGTACTGACGCGTGATCACATTTTCAAATTATTCCCTACCTGTATGAAATTCATTGCCATTATTATTATATATATTTTTTTGTCTACTTTCATAAAAACTTTGTAAGATACACTTTATTCGATCAATTTTTTTTTTTTGACAACCATTGACACGATTTTTTTGTGTGTCTTCTTCTTACCATTTTGATAAGTTGAATTGATTTAAATGCTTGTTCTTTGTTCTTTGCAATTTGATAAAAAGATAGAAACAAATTACATTGAAAAGAGAGAAAGAAAAAATATTTTCTTATTGAAGTTATAAAATTACTTTTATTTGGACAATTTGAAATAAGATGACCTCAAGTTGTACATTGAATTACATTGATATTAGATGCAAGTTGTAACATGATAACCATTGATGAAATTATTTATGATTTGAATGATAAAAAAGATGAAATTGAAGAAAAAAATGTAATTATTCTCATGTTCGATTTATCATGTCAACTGGTATTCTATTAAAATTTAAATCATATAAAATATAAAAAAGGTAAAACAATGAGACTTTCATCTTTGATGATATTCAATGCAGATCAATAGATCAAGGTTAAGAACTTTTTTTCTAACAAATCGATTTACATTTTAATCTTCGCCGTACAATTGATAATCTTTCTTTCCTTTGTTCTAGTAGTTGAAAGTTGAATGATTAGAACATTCAATTGTTCATGAAGATTCCTTCGAAAGTAAATTGACTGACTAAAGTTATTTGTCACCGATCAAAGTGAATGACACAAATTGTTTATGAAACATATATAACCGTAAGAACAAGTATCGAAAAGAAAAGTATAAATTCCACTTACACACCTGAATGAACACAAAAGAACATGAAAGAACATCATTTTTGTTCACCATTTTTTTCTTTCCTTCCAAATTTTAGTGACAAATTGGACTGAAGGAAGTATTTCAATTGAATCAAACGTCAAATCAAGTGCAAATTTAATTGAAAGATCACCTCGAGCAAGTAATCGAAGTTCCATTGATTTAAAAAATTGTTCTATGAGTCAATTTGAATCATGTCTTTTACAAATAAAATATGTCACCGAATCAGATGATTTAGCATTTGCATTGAATCATAAACAATTAAAATCAGCATGTGATCGTTTACAAGATGGTGTAAAATGTGCTGATGATCATATGAAAAGATGTGTATCACCAAGTCAACGAAAATTATTTGAAGAAGTTGTTGCTGGAACTCGAGAAGTTTTAAATAAATTATGTGTACCAGGACCAGTTCAAAGAGGTAAATGACATTTTAATATTGTTTTTTTTCTTCATTTTCATTTGTAATGATAATTTCAAAGAACACACAGACACAAACATATAACTACAAATATTGTTCAATTATTTTACCCTGTAATTGTCACATATTGAATATTTGATCATTTAAGTAATGAGTTATTCAACGAATAATTTGTTCCTGTGTAAAAAGTTCTGAACGTGAACTGTTTAATTCGAACAATTATTCAGATTGACCGAGGGAACAAAGTAGAGAAAAAAAGTGTGTCCAGTAAGTTTCATCTCTTTTTTTTATCCACTTTGTGGTGACAATGATCATCACTATAATCATTATTGTGGACAACTAATGATTGTCATCAATTCATCTCACTAGGAAGTCCAAGTACAATTATAATTATGAAGTTAGAAAGAACATTTATTCGTTAGTTTTGTTCTCCATGTTCAATTTGTCGGCTTGTAGTGACTGAGTGGGTGGTAATTGAATATTCAAGTCAATTCTTCACTTCTATTCTCAGTAAGGATAATGATGAAATATCCTTGACAGGGACAAAATTGAGATGAAACAAAAGGGAAAAAAAATAATCAAATGACAGTCATTGAGTACTTGTCACATGATCAAGTCTGGTTAAAAAAAGCTATCATTTCATTACATTAATAATTGACATTTTCATCAAGGCAAACCAATGACTTAGGTCATTACACTATTAGTTCTACTGGTTCTAGTGGTTGTTCTAGCAATCGTAGTAACATTAGTTGGTCAATTAATTGTACTAAAGTGACTTTTAATCCATTAACTATATTATATATATACTTTGATAGATTATTTGCAGTATTCAAGTTGTTTCAAGAACGTCTCTAAATCAGAATCTAAATGTTCTAAATGGATACAACGATTACAACAAATGCAAATGGACATGCAAAACAACAATGATTTAGGTGAAAAGTCAATTCAACAAGGATTGAAATCATTTTGTTGGTAAGTTGATAATATAATTATCATACACTTATTCATCATTACATTGACTAATTGACATGTGTCTTTATATATCAACAGTGCCTTTGTCAAAGCTTACGAATGTCAAGGTAAGTCCTAAGATTATAGAACTTTTTTCCCATGATCATTAATGACTTCATCACATTGACCTCTGTGTTTGTTTGTTTGTTAACAGTTCACTTCACTAAAATCGATTGTGGACAAGAAGCTGTTGATTACTTTGTCAAACATCTAAACGAAATATCTAATTCATTGGTTCATCGTCATTGTACACATTTTGCTAATTCTATCAGCTGTGCTTACATTGAAAAGACACACTTTTCATCTATTTCATCGATATCATCAATTGTATCCAATTCATTTAATTTATCTTATCTTACTTTAACTATTGTAATTGTATTGAATAAATTATCAATAAATTAATGATTCGTAAATAATTATTTTTACTTTATCTTCAACATACAAATTGTGTATTATTGTTGACTGAAAGAAAATTAATCATACTTTGACAGATTGAGTTAATTTACTTGCATAAACAATGTTAAATATGGTAATTTAACTTATTGTTATGGCTGATAATTTGACAAATCATAAGACTTACAAAAGAATTACTCATTTGTCATTGAGTAATAGTTAGTGAAGGGAAAAAACAACATCAACAACAACTTTACATGTCATCATAACAATTGAATAACATAACGATCGTTTAACGGAACAATCAACAAGGTCAACTTGAGTGAAAACAACGGATGATTGACAATTGAATTTGCTATCGAATTCAAATAACTGTTACCAGGTTGTCAAGAAACATCTGTTAACAAGATAAACTGATGTCAATCACAGGTGAAATAACAATGACATACATCATGATGTACATTTGACCAATTGGTTAAATTACATTGTATATGAATGTAAATGGTTTATCCATGTTAACTGACACAAACACGTGTAAATGATAATTGTTTACTTTATTGAGAAAAGTTTATGTAGATAATAACTGTAAGTAGAATTCACATTGAGACTCATTTGTTCGACAAAACAACAAATTAAAGATCAACATTGTGAAAATACCAAACAGCATGTGTTTACAATCACTTCTCATCATTATTATTTTTTTTGAAGGACAAAATAGAAGGAAAGAAGGTCACTATTCAAGTGCCAAATCACTAAATTCAGTGTTTTATGTTTGTTTGTCATTGGACCGGGCATAATATTATCGTGCTTAATGACCTTAAGAGCACAGTGATCGATTGATCACATTATGATGATAAATTTTTTGAGAAAATATATTCTCCCAAACCAGGTCCTACCCGTTTCAAATTAGTGATCATAGCAGTTATCTTGTTGATAGCTTCTACTTGTTCTTCTAAAAATTCACCTTCAAGGAAATCACAAAATTGTTTGTCCCCATGATTTTCGCCAATTTGATGTAAATCAAGAAGTGCTTGATTGACCTTTCTTTCAAGCTGCAGTGCTGCTTCCAATGCTTCCAATGGACTCGACCAATTGTCCTGAGGTGGTTTCTCCACATCTTGCAATTTGATAGCACCACCACGTAAATTCTGGTACTTCATGAACTTTTCAGCATGTTCACGCTCTTCATCAGATTGCTCTTTGAAGTACTTGTGGAATCCTTCCAGGGCAACATCAGCTCGGTCAAAATAAAAAGCCATTGCTTGGTAGACATAACTTGCGGTCAATTCGAGGTTGATTTGTTTGTTGATACCAGCTTCCGTGTCCACGTGGAAATTCTGCTTAACAGCAGGTACACCAGTGAGAGGCATTTTCTTGTTAAATGGTAAGATTGATCCAAAAAATAGACAAAAACGGTGAACAGGTCAAGCGGTGTGACTGACGATCAGACGAGAGAAAGAGAGTAAGTGACTTGAAGCAACAGCTGATGGTACTTCTTTGTTCTCTTTTATTGCTTTGTTGAGGGTTGACTTGAAGTTGTAGTTAAATTTGTCAAATTACAACAAGTAATTTATAAAATGACCAAAGTATTCCGTTCAATCACTGTTGACGCAAGAATCACTTGTGGTCGATGAAGTTGTAATCACAATTTAACTAAAATGTCCTTTATATATGTGTGGAGTAAACAACACATGCATGCAGGAGGCATGAGCAGCAGTTGGTTTGATCTTGTATAAAATATGCCACCAATGAAACATCAGACACAACCTACACAATTGTCAACTCAAATTCCATGGTACAATATCATTGGTTTAAGCTTAATCTCAAGTGTCAATGCAACAACTGGCAAGTGTACATCTATTGGAAGATCCCATGACACGATTGGACTTGAATTGCACACGGTTCATCCTCGTACCACACGCGGTCACAGTGGAACATTTAATACACAATAACAAAGGTACAACATGGCTGGGCGCAAAGAAGATACTTTCCAAACACCTTGGTAACATTCAATTGAGACTGTAAGAAATATCACCAAGTGAATGATAGTCAACCTCTTGATCAAGTTGATTATCATACCGACACTCGAAGCAATTAAGTATCGATCAAAGGTTGACCGAGGAAATTATCTTTATTTACTACTTTAACTCTTACAAAATAGTCTCATGATGATGATGATGTTAGACAAGATTATCATTGTGTCGAGTAGGAAGTTGATGGATTGATGAATGTTTCATTAAATCGATTTAAAATTGGTAAAAAGGTAGCAACTTTATCCCACTGTTTTCTAAAGTATGTTTTCATAAATTCAGATGATTTAGCTTGAAAAGACCTAAATCGAGTAGGAATTGATTGTTGATGATGAATGAAAGATGTTCCTTGTCGCAATAATTCGATGAAACCATAAGGAATTGGTTTGGCAAAAAATTTACCAACTAAATCAATACCAGGTGCACGAGTATATTCAGTTGAATTTTTCATGAAGACATCTACCTATGGATGTCCATAAGATGAATTATTATCATTATATGCTACATCATTATATCTAGGAATACAATGTACAACAGTTACATTAAAGATGATGCTGATTATGATGAAGAAGGTGAAAATGGTGGATGAAATCATGATTGTTTGTTGAGCTTGAAAGAAGATTTTTCAATTCGGCCAAAGTTTTAGATTTAGATCTACCATTTCGACTGCTAGAACGTCGAACATTAATATCGCCATTTCGACTTCGACTTGAACTTCGAACACGATTTTTACTTCGATGTTTATTTCGATGATGTTTAGAACGACTTTTACTTCGACGTCTTCGTATTCTAGAACGTCGAACATTAATATCGCTATTTCAACTTTGGATACTTTCATTTTATTCTCTAATTTACTAAATTCTACCACGGTTTACAAACATCTGACTTATTGTAAACACCGTGCGATTAGTCCTCAGCTGGCGTCGAATTTGGGTGAATATTTCCACTGATCTGATTTCATTTTCATGGCGTTGACATGCTGATGATAAGATCGATCTCAGCAGAGATGATTCAGCTATCACTTTCTTTTCATTAGAACTTGAAATCGATGGAAGGAGTGTTTCGGTCACTGTTGTTGGTGATGAACCAGCGATACTGATTGATTGATGTAGTTCTGGCAATGAACTTTGCTGCATATTGTTGTTTTTACTGCCATTAGATTGCGAACTGCACTTATATGTGAGATCAGATAGTGAAGTCGTATTTGCGAATTTGAATTCGAATAGGAAAGACTTTGTTTTCAACTTCGCCCATCCTGGGAATTTTTCAGGAAGGTTGACAGCGGAAACTGTGGGAGCATCGGCCACTATGTCCTGTAGGTGGAATTGACTATAGTTTATTCTGTACGTTAACTTTTTCAAAATGTTAGATTCGGCTAACTTAGAAATTATCGCCACTGTATTAGGCTTCAAATAATGACCCATAAAACCAATAAATTTACCAGATATATTGATGGAAGGGAAATGATTCTTGACGAGCAAATCAATCGTAATTTCGAAAGGTCTTTTAATAACTCGATCCGTAAGCTCGAATATTTCATCCAGAATTGATAAAAGTTCCCAGTTCTGTTCTGTCTTATTAGCCAAAAGGAAATAATTAATTGTTTCAAGCTCGAGTAAGGGGGCTAAAATTGGAATAATCGTGTCAGGAGAGAATTTCGATATGATAATTTTCCTCAATTTTGGAGCACCTTTTCCGGTTATAATAGATAGAACTGAGTTGTCATGCTTCACGATTTCATCGATTTCATTTCCCCAGGCGAAGATAGGCGTTTTTTTATCGTCAGAAACTATAAAGTAGGCGACTTCTTGGTGGATCTTGGGTGGGGACCGTCGAATGGCTAGTGAAGTTTCATTTGAACCAAAGAAAATCATATTGGCTGGTAATTTGACATCAAGAGGATAATTAACTATCCACATGAAATTCCTCAAAAAAGGGAACATTTTTAGGTCGATAGAACATGGTTTTGAGGTCTCTCCACAGACTACCATTTGTATTTCGAGTCGTTCTAAAGAGCGAGGAATATTATCCTGCAATAGCTTAACCAATATAAAGAGAAAATCAGAACAAACTGGAACTTCCGATTCAATGAATAGCTCTTTCATCTTAGAACAATTGTGCAGGAACTCCACCAATTTGATTACGTCCACTTTTCGCTTTGTCAGTGTTAGACAGAGGGATCGAACACAAGGAAATTGACGTTCAATCTTATTTAAATTGTGAAAGTTCGTCTTCAGTCGCTGGATGCTTGGTAAAGTTTCATTTTCAATGGAAATTGCTTTTTTTGGGGTGAGTCTTAATTCGAACAATTGATCAGGCAAATCAAAAACTATTCCTTGATGTGGTAAGTTTCCATGGAGGCAGTTATCTAAGCTCACATTCAATAATTGTAATCGTGAGAATGAACTGAAAGATACTCTTTTGAAATCGAGTGGCTCAAGTTTGATGTGTCCAGAGAAGTGAAGTTCTTTTAAATTATTCGATTCTCGAAGGATTTCCAAGACTTGACGAATGTCAGCATCATGACATTTGAAAAATTCTAATTTTGGAAAAACAATCGATGAAACTTGATCTATTTGGAAGACGTTGATGTACTTAAGGGAAGATGCAACTGTTCCTATCAGCATATTAGAGCGATGACATTTCAAATCAAGTGCTTGTACATTGAGCATTTGAATGGTAGAATCATCTGACTCGAAGGTCGATAAACATGTTTTGATGAATTGTCCATTTTTGTATAACCGACGTACTGTTTCGAAGCACAAGTTTGAAGGATCGATCCTCAAATCAAATGCCGATAATTTGGGAAACTTTTTTACAAAAGTCTCGTGGTCAGTTGATCCATGTGGATGGATGGTCTTATTGAAAGAAAAGTATATCAACCTGGTAGCTAAGGGTGAATTGCTGAATTTGGTCATATCGACTTTACACTCAGATGCATCGAATATCGTCAAATTTGGACAATATTTGGACATAAAGTCGATTAGTTTATTCATCTTCAATCCATTTTCATTCATAGATATAAGAAATCTCAATGAACAATCTTTTTGAATGGGAAAGAGAGATGAAGTGACAAACACTGGTTCGCCATAGATTGGCCTCATGGCAGAATATTTTAGAACAGTCGCTTTGATTGTGAAAGACAGTTTTGCCTCACAAACTCGCTTGAATCTTTTGTTGATCACTCTCAAGAGAACCAATCCATTACCTGTGAGAGAGCCGAATATTCTTAGCAAAATTTCATCTGGAAAAGACAGCAAATCCATATTCACATATGATGAACCAATTTGATCGCAAGGTGATGGCAACAAAAGGCAAAATGGCTAACACAATTGTCTTCTACTCCACCTGGTCGATGGAACTGGCGCCAAACCAATTCTCAGAAAGAGCTTAGTGCAATTTACCCACGGGCTTACTGGCTAAAGGGTTAAGGTTTCACAGAATTCATGATGTTTAAATCGTCAGTTCAAGCTCAATCCGTTTGGTCTTTTTTTCCCTTCGCTCAAAGCTAAGTGTCCTTGAATCATATAGATTTATGTCATTTGTTCCGTTTATATCCAGCTTATGATTTACTTGAACGATAGACATTTATATGACCCAATTACAATTAACTACACCAGGTGTTTAGTCACACGAAATAAATTTCACTGGTCAATTGAATGTTTACACAATTGAATGCTTTAAAAAATTCGGTCAGTCAATGAACCGAAAGATGTCAAACAAACAGTTTGTTATTATGATTAAGTTGATTGTTAATAGTATGAACAATCAATTGGTTATCATTGTCATCATCAGTTTGAATAAAGTATACAATTGATATAATTATCATCATCCTTTACCATCACAATCTGTAGAAGTATCAATATTGTACAATTGAGTGAATGAATTGATTGTTGATACAATTGATGATACGTAACTATCCTTGTTATGAGGATGAGGAAGATGTATTTTTCTTCTTCTTTCATCTTTCATCTTCATCTTTTCTCTCACTTTTGCTATGAACATAGGAAGAAAGATGATGTTTTTGGCGAAAGTACCAATAGAAAGTTCACTATTTTTATTTTTTCCTTCTTCTTTTTCGCCTTTTAAATTCAACAGACTTAATGACCTCATTGGTTTGAATAGGTTTGAACATTTTTCTTTCTCTTATTTTTCTTTTTCATCCTTCTCTTATGTTCTTTTCATCCTTTTGTCTCGCCACTTGATGGTCAAGGTGAACTCGCACTCTTCAACAAATGTACACTCATGAAGAAGAAGATGATGAAGATGAAGAAGAGCAAAACAAAACAAAATGTAAGACACGGCTAATGGATGCTCAACCTCATCATTTGCCTCATTCATCCGACAAAAGGTCACAGTTAAAGTTAGTCATTTTTTTCCTTTTACCAACTTGCACATTCCATTGCATAAACTGAACAAACGAACAAATCAAAATTAACCATCAACTTTAATGATCAACAAGAAAGTAGTATAGAAAGATGAAATAATTCGTCAATAAATGTACGAAGAAGAAAAAGAGAAAAAATAATCATTTGAAATGAAATAATAAGGTAAAAGACATTAAGTTGTAAATTGATTGATTTTACATAAAGGAAAGATGAAGATGATGATTACTTGAGTCTTATCATATATTGAAAAATATAAAAAAGAATTTAATATTGTTATTTGTTGTTGTTGTTATTGTTGATCACTTTTTAGTGTGAGCACGTGGTAAACCAGAATAATTGAGTGATGAATAGAAATCAGGTGAATCAAATGTTGTAATAGTATTACATTTGGATAAAGATGATGAAGTAGATGATGTTAATGGAGAACATTTTTCTGGTACTTTACAAATGTAAGACATTTTAGTCATTTGACGAAGTTTATAGTATAAAAATCCAGCCATAAGTGATGAAACAATTAGTAATATAGAAAATACAACAATTGCAATTAGTAAATTAACACTAGACATGCAAATGTTATTTTCTTCCATTATTCTATTTGTTAAGATATTCCCAAGTGATGATGATGATGTACTGTTAATTGTGATAGAATTATCATCTGCATCAATTGATGAAATAGAAAATGCAACATCACCTGGTGCAACAACTTGGATTATCTTTTCATTTGTTTGAACAGTAGTTGAATCTTCATCATTAATATTATCATTATTATCATTATTATCATTATCATTATCATTATCATCATCAAGAACAGATCGTTTAAATTTAGTAAAATTAGAATGTACTTTATATGGATGTGATTTAAGTGATCGAGGTGAACCATGACGATGATGTTTATTTGTTGTGTCATTAAATTTATCAACAAATGAATCAAAATCACCATTTCGATGTTGGAATTGTTGTTGTTGTTGTTTCTGTGTATGATAATTAATCGATGGATTAGATGATGATGATGCAACAGGTGTTGGTCTATAAACTGGTACTTGTGAACTTTGAGCAGTTGCAATTCGATGACCAACAGATACAAGTCGAGATTCTGCATTACTAACAACAGGTGGTATATATCCATCTTCTTTACCTGCACCATCACAAACTGGTTCAGGACATTCATGACGACAAACTTGTATTACACATTGAAAATGAACATTCATTGAATCAGGAAATTTAAATGCTTGAAAATATGCATATGAAACAACTGTTGCTGATTGACCAAAATTTTTTACCTTATGAAATTTAGACATTATCTTAGGACGAATAACACAACCAGAATCATCAACTAATTGAATTGGTTGATGTTTACCATCATGTGCAATACAATTACGTACTAACATGTCAAATTTATTTTCATCATCTTTAATTGCTAATACCATCGTCATTGTTTGACCAATTTTAACTATACCAGCAACTTCTGATGCCCATGGACCTTTACCTGTTTGAATTTGCATCCAACATTGTATATTATCACCTAAGAAATTAGCTGTTACAGCATCTTGCATTTCAACTGAGAATGTTTTAAATGTTACAGCTTTTTCATAATAATCATACCAAGTACATCGAAGTCTTCGCGCTTGATCCCAAATTTCTTGTACTTGTGCATCGTATTGAATGATAATTGTATTTTCAATATATAATCCATTACCAATTGTCGATGATGATGGTGATGATGATGATGAAGATGATGATGGTGATGATTCAGATGATGTCATACCACATGCACCTAAAAATATATCAAAATTAGCTGTTACATGTCCAGATCCAGGTGTTAAATGTACACATTTATTATCATTAAAATGTCCTTTAGAAAATACTGCACCATAAAATGGTCGATCAAATTCAAGATTTACTTTCATATGATTTTTTTCACATTTTACATTTAAATTTTTAATCTGTGGCATATCAGAACGACCTTGTGGCCATAAATCATTTGATGATGTTGTTTCATGTAATATTGCATTTGAATTAGATGGTAATGGTAAATATGATCGATGTTCTGATGGAATTGATTCTTCTTGAATTAAATCAGTCTTACTGTCGATTTCTTTGGCAGTAACAGTCTACAATTTAATAATAAACAGAAAAAAGGGTCATTAAATTATACTTTGTCAAAAAAAAGTGTAATCATCATCATGTTTAAATGAAAAATAAATCAACTCATGTCAATCGGATTAAGGTCAACTGTGAAGTAAAGTAATATCAATTGATCCATCAAAAATCATTTGATTGAAGACAAATCGTTTCACAATTTGTTTACACCAAGAGTAAAAACGAAGAATTTATTGATTTTGTTTGGATTTTTTTACAGAAATTTTATTTTTTTTTTGGTTTTTTCCTCTTAACAGGTGATGCACAAATCTGGGCCAGTTGTGCAGGATAATTTGATGAAGTGGCCATATTTTCCATAGCTTCCAATGGTTTATAGTCCAGAACTTCCACAACGTTCGGTCTAGCAACAGGTGAAAGCGGTATATCCTCAAGCTCTTCCAAAAGTTGCCTTTCATCATCTGAATCGAAATGAGGCTGATCAATGTCATTCGGAGGTTGATTGGACATTTCTTGATTTTGTGGTTGTTGTTGTTGTTTCAAATGTATCAATTGATGATGTTGCAAATCAATTATTATGGCAAATAATCAATGTAATAAGATGTAATTTAAAATATATATTTATCTAACTGAAAATGGTAATGTTGACACTAACTCAGTCAGTCACGATTGAAAGTGGCGTGAAAAGAGGTTAAGTGAGTATTAAAAAAAGAGGGAAAAAAAGTACAACAAGTGAAAAAAGAAAAAGGAGGTGACAATACTTGATATCTCAGAGGAATTACTACACTTACACAGGGTATACTTTTGATATATCGATGTACCTATTTATGGTCGACCGAGGAAATTATCTTTATTTACTACTTTAACTCTTACAAAATAGTCTCATGATGATGATGATGTTAGACAAGATTATCATTGTGTCGAGTAGGAAGTTGATGGATTGATGAATGTTTCATTAAATCGATTTAAAATTGGTAAAAAGGTAGCAACTTTATCCCACTGTTTTCTAAAGTATGTTTTCATAAATTCAGATGATTTAGCTTGAAAAGACCTAAATCGAGTTGGAATTGATTGTTGATGATGAATGAAAGATGTTCCTTGTCGCAATAATTCGATGAAACCATAAGGAATTGGTTTGGCAAAAAATTTACCAACTAAATCAATACCAGGTGCACGAGTATATTCAGTTGAATTTTTCATGAAGACATCTACCGATGGATGTCCATAAGACGAATTATTATCATTATATGCTACATCATTATATCTAGGAATACAATGTACAACAGTTACATTAAAGATGATGCTGATTATGATGAAGAAGGTGAAAATGGTGGATGAAATCATGATTGTTTGTTGAGCTTGAAAGAAGATGTGTGTATTTGATTTGGTTGACCTTGGTCATTTATAAGTCATCGGTCATTGGTAGGAGTGGTTATAATACTTACACTTAAAGCGATTGACACTGGTACAAGTAGATCAGGGTGACTAGTCAAGTCAGTTGAATTCATTTCAAAGGGTGTCACTATGACATGATTATCACGTTCATTGGATTAGTTCTTTACAAATGCAGGTCGTACTAGGACTGTCGAATTAGATTTAACAATCAAATGATCAACGGTTGAACATCTTCTACAACTATACAAGTACTAGAAGTATTTGAAGTAATTGTTGATACAACAGCATTTTTCAATTCGGCCAAAGTTTTAGATTTAGATCTACCATTTCGACTGCTAGAACGTCGAACATTAATATCGCCATTTCGACTTCGACTTGAACTTCGAACACGATTTTTACTTCGATGTTTATTTCGATGATGTTTAGAACGACTTTTACTTCGACGTCTTCGTATAACTGCAGCCACAATCTGACCATCACCAATGTCATAAGTTAATTGATCACTTTTAACTGTAAACAATTGGAATAATAATCCAATCATTGCCAAAGTAAACCAAACAATAGCAATTATTATATCTTTCTTTTCAAATGGCGGAAAATTCAAAGGTGAATTAATTTGTTTGAATGTTGCTCTTTTAAGAACATTCAATATAATAAAACCAAGTGAACTTCCAATAAATCGATCAAATGTAAATATAAATGCATATGAACCACAGATTGATGATGTTGATATTGATAAAAATAATTTAATACATGTTGAAAGTGTTAATAATATCAATGGAATGACAATTGTACCAGATGCAATGATAATCCAATAATTAAAGTCATTTCTAAAAAGTTCTTCATTACCAACATTAGTAAATTAGTTACAGTTGATATGAATATAAAACCAAGTAGTAAACCAGACATCAATTGTGTAATATATTCATTTGTATCTTTAGTTTTAAGGATGAATGATAAAATTGTACAAACAGATGAACCAATGATACCAGAAAGGAAAGAAAATAATTGACGTGATGATTCATCAATTGTTGATTGTTCAGCAATTAAAATATATGGCAATGATTGTTGAAAAAAAGAATGTTGACCATGCAACTTGAAATCTTATATAATTTGCTCCACGTAAACATAAAGCAAAACCAATTATCGAGTTAATTGATAATAAGATTAGTGTCAATAGTTTATCCATTTTACCACATGAATCAATTGGTGATGAATTTAATTTACAATTATACGTACTAATTGGTACGTATGGAATTCGTAGATCTTTATAAACTGCTACAATATTATAAATAACACCTCGTCCAGGATAAGATAAGAAGTTTATTCTTGTCCAAAGTTTATTTGGTGGTTTGGATGAATTAAAACTGTAAACTTTTCGACCTTGAGTTATAATTGTTGGAGTTTTAGACATTAAAGTTGTTCCATATATAAATTCATCATTTGAATAGTCATTGGATTTTAAATGATATTGATACAATTCATATCCAATTTGTTTACGACTTTTGTCACAACTTTCATCAGGCCCTGGTGTTCCACGTGGCCAACCTAACCGTGCAAACTGGAATTCGAGCCTGTTTTCTACTGAATCATCAAGTCTTAAGAAAGGAGACACCTCCAATTCAAATTCCATGTTACATCCACCAGGAACCGGGTCTGCAAGTAAAGTTAAAAAGAAGAAAAAATCAGTAATAATACAGTCACTTGATACGCTTAGATGACCATGAAAAGTTACTTCTCATGGTCAATGAGAAAAACAAAATCATCCTCACTGACCGTTACTTGAGTGAAATGTTACTTCGATAAGGACTTTCAATTCATTTTTGTTCTCATTGATCAACCAGACATTAGCTGTTGTTTCATTCTGATCTTTCATCAAAACAATTAAACCTGCATCTTTGCTCCTAATAAAGTCTTCAGGATGTAAACGATTCTTTGATGGGTCAATTGATGCCAAACAAATGGGTAAAGTTTGATGATGGACTTGAATCAGAACGAATTTTATTCGTTCACTTATGTTGTTTACTTCGATGGATAAAGTAGTCAATGGTTGGATTGTTATAGTTCGACTTGTGAAGTTGAACTTGAAATCATCCGATTTTGCGTTGAAAACAACCACTGCGTCGCCGATGACTGATGGGATGAAAAGAGGAGGAAGATCAAAATGTAAATTGAGTTATTGGAAAATGAAAGAAGATGGTACAACATAAAAATTTTACATTGATACAAGTATCTTACCTAATGTTACTTTGTATGAAATTAAAATTGACAAGAATAAACAATTGACTAGACTAACGAACATTTTGGATGTTGTCAAAGTAAACAGCTGTTGGGTGTTCCAGTCAACGGTTTTTGGGCGCTGTAGGACCCATTCGAAATACTCTTCTCTCATTGGCTGCTCCTCCGACTCTGCTTTCGCTCAGCTTGAACACTTTGAACACTTGTAAGTAGACAGATTCTTTATTATTTTCAAATTATATAATTGATTACAAATGTTTAAAATCCTGACTTGTAAAGAAAAGTAAAAAATTGTTTATGAACTATCTTGGTAGTTGAGTCAACAAATCTTCAAAAAATGCGCTAGAAATAAGTGATGATGCGGATGGAGCATTTTTGACCAAATTGTGAAATAGTTTAAGCATTTCGATGGCACATTTATGTTCTTTCGTACGACTCTTTCGATATTTCTTGAAGTTAATTAATTTGTCAACCAAGTAGTCAAGCCAGAGAGTATTCGTTTTAGGTTGGAATTTCTGCCAATCATTTTCATTTGCTTCTTTCATTAACCGATAAATATCGAATTGATAATCACCTTTACGTCCAGCATCTCTACCAAGACCTTTAAACATATCATCTTGATCAGCAAGATCAGTGAACATTTCAACTCCATCCTTGGTGATTCTCGAAAGAGTGAAGTCAATTATTTGTGCCATCACACCTTTTGTATTTACTTCATAATTTTCACCATTAACCTTATATTCAATTGTAGGTTGATCATACGAAGAGATGAGGATGTTACTCCAGTGTAAATCTCTATGTTCAAAATGAAATTCAACTTCAGCAGCAGCCAAAGTGTAAGCAATTTGCAAAAAGATAGAAAGGGCTTGTTCAGCTGAATCGAATTTGTAAGATTCAAGATCGATACCTCCATTTTGAGTAACAATGATGAGATGAAGAGAATCCTCGCTGTAAACTCGAGGATCAGTATTTTCAGATCCTTTTTCTTGGTCATAATCGTCCCACTTGTTAATCAATTGTTGAGGAAAACTTCCTCTTACACAGGTAGAATGAATGTACCGAATGAAATTAGGTGTTCTATTTCGTTTTCCATCGGTTAAACTATTGAATGCAGTGAAGATGACAAGTTCAGGTAGTAATTTAGAGAATGTTTCTTCAGGTGGAGTTTCGTAAATTTCGAATGGTATGATTTTAAGTACGATATTGCTTCCGTCAGGTGATTCAGCAGTGTATACTTCACTGTAAGATCCTTCACTCATTTTCTTTATTGTCTGCAAGACATGTTGATTTAAAATTTGATCAAAAGTAGTGATTTGAGGTGGCGAACAAAGAGCAAGAACTTTATCTTCGCAAGTTAAAATATCTTCATGACCATCATCGTAAATTACAGTTGCATCAGAAAATGCAAATGCAAATGATTCAACAGCTTTTTGAAGAAGTACTTGACCAGATGATGCTATTTGATTAGCTATTTGGTTTGCTTGGGTAACATTTACAGGAACTATTGTTCGTTGTAATTTGGTTAAGTCGGTCTTCATAAGAGATGCAATGTGAGAACGATTTCGATTTGATGCTCTTGCTGTACTAAGGGCATTCCTACGGAATTGTGATGCTGATGGTGATACTGCGGTCATGCGACGGGAAATGATGAAAGATCTTCTGGGTTGTTTGAAAGTTAAATAAGAATGAGTGATGAATGAACCATTTAATTTTTCACGTTCCACTGGTGTACTATGAGCAGCGAATCTGATGGTATCTGGTGTACTATGAGGAGCAAATCTGATGGAATTTGGAGTACTATGAGGAGCGAATCTGATTGTGTCAGGTGTACTGGGAGGAATAAACTTATGTGAATTTGGTGTGCTATGTGGTTGATCTTGAATGGAATTTCTGGTGCTTCGAACAACTTTAGTAGACGATGCATCATTGGCGGTAGCAATAACAACACTAGTTGATCTTTTGGTTGATCTATCAGGTGTAAAAAATCCTTCGGCATGCGAATGATCGATTATCTCTTGAGGAGTCATACAATTTCGTCGACCTCTTATCGAAACATTAGACGATGAAGATGTATTTCGAGCCGAGGTATCTCTAGCAGTTGTTTCGAAAACAGCCAATAAATCTTCAACTGGAGGTTCAGTAGATCTTGCAACACACTTGTCTGCTTCCCATTTGTCAACTTCAACAACCGTCAACTCGGGAAGAGCATCAAAATCAGGTAAATTTGATTTGCAATATGCTTCCAAGACAGCATCTGCAGCACTTTTGGGTACTTGTTTAGTCGATGTCTTCTTAGTATATTTTTTGGTGGGTTGTTGAACTGGCAATGTTTCGTTCATATATTGAGTATCAAAGAAGTTGACTTTACGTTTAGATGGTGACTTTTTAGATCTTCTTATCATTGACATTTGCAAACATGAATTAGCCTTTTGCTTGGCCATTCGAGTTGTTCGTTTGCTAATGTTTGATGTTTGTTCAGGAGAAACATTTTCATTGATAGGTGTTAATGCTTTACGTCCAAAAATTGTATCAAATAATTTTTCAGATTTATTCTTGCTATAATTGGCAGCCATCGTTAATCAGTTGAAGAGACAAACAGACACACATACACAGAAGCAATATTTAGTTGTCAGCTGCAAGATGACCGCGAAAGAGAAAGAAGCGGGAATGTACCAACAGGTAGATTGAGCCACTGTTGTATCACTCGTATTGCCCTCTGTTGTGATGTACAATAGCTAATCGTTGACACATTTATTGGTTTACACTGAAACCATGCTTTGAATGTTGAAACCTGAAAATTGGTCAAAATAAATTTTATACTACTGTTAAATCCAATCTTCTTTTTCATATGTGGCAACAAGTTTTGAACAATTTACCTGATCAAGGACTTCCTTGGCAACAGTTGACCAACGCAGCTGGTCAACCTTATGACAATGACCAACTTAAAGTTTGTCGAGTGGTTATCAATCGTTTGTCTCAAAAAAATGTACATTCCAAAGAACAGGAAGAAATTTTAAAACGAATCTTAATTACTGATCAATGTGAAGTTTTTTTATTGTTGGTAAACACTCTAGTTTCAACACCACCAAGTTGGAAAAGAGACTTTCTTTGTCGAGTTCTGG
Organism: Hemileia vastatrix; assembly: GCA_030280995.1. Taxonomy (NCBI): domain Eukaryota; kingdom Fungi; phylum Basidiomycota; class Pucciniomycetes; order Pucciniales; family Zaghouaniaceae; genus Hemileia; species Hemileia vastatrix. The sequence continues at coordinate 90,896 of JASXTE010000053.1, forward strand.
AAATATTTATCTATGAGAAAAATTCTATGGTTAAACTGTTAATGCAATTATGTGACATCTCAAGCAACAATCGATTTTCCACTCAAATGGTTAAAACATTGATAAATTTTCCTGATCTAGTTGCAAATATTTTTAAATTTAACACACCTAAAAATTTTTCCATCGATAAATACTTTGTCAGGTTGTGTCAAGTGATGTTTGACGTATGTAGTGAAGTTCATAAGATGATAAATGATGGGAAAAATGCTTCACTTGTTACTCTGAGCATCCTGGTTGGTCGGATTGCATTCCTTGGTCACTCAGAAACTTTATGGATGAATTTCCTCCATCCTTTAGTCATGAAGTCATCAATTGATATGATTTTTCGTAGAATTGCACTGAAAATTATGGATAATCAGGAGGAAGTTCATATTGAACCACTCGTAAGGATAATTTTAGCCAAGAGCATCAACAGCAACCAAGTTGATTGTCTCTTGAGTGATTCTGTAAATAGAAAGGACAAGGTTCATTATTTATTGACGGAAAAATTTATCCTGACTTCATACAATAATGTTCAAAGCTCGCCTGGAAATTTAATCGGATATCTTGCTCGTCATGATATGGAAGCTTTGTTCAAAGTCACTAACACTTGTTTAACACTTTGGTCTGATAAAGGTGCCATTGAAAATCGTAATATCAAGCAAAATTTGTACATTTACTTGTTAATTTTACAATCCTTCAAGTATTTACCTGATGAATTGGTCAAAGAATCTTCCAAACATTGGTTTACCATATCGATGAAAGGCATTGAAATGTATCTTAAGCAAGTAACTTCTACAATTCGAAATTGTGGACTTTTTGTGGGTAAACATGTCCTTTCTAAAGTCCATCCTCAAAATGAATCAGTGCCATTTGACATTGACAATGATGCTAATGTTGCACTTCTTCAGAATTGTCTAGCAAATGATCCAAAGGCTAATGATGTAATTAACCATGAAAATGTACCGTTATCTCCACAGATCAACAAGGTTAAATCACTAATTGAAGAGGTCAATGAAAATGACAAATGTCAAGATAAAACGGATGATGATCTAGATGAAAAAATCGATGTCAAACAACCAAAATATCTAAACGACTGTATGGATGGTTTAATTGACACCGAAAACATCGAATGGTGTATTGAATGTTTAAAATGTTGTCACAATTTAATAATTGTCAATCCATTTGCAGCTAAAGAGTTAACCATGGAATTGACCTCACGGTTGTTACATTTTAATCCTGATTTACTGGGTGATGATTTAAATGAAGATCGTATCGATTCATTGGTTGCCATCTGTACTGTATCACCTATTGAAGTGACAAATTACCTTGTAGATAAACTGTTATGATAAACAACCTGTACCACTAAGTATTAAATTAGATATACTTAGAGTTTTAGGTATGGCAAGTGTTCAAATAGCTTTTGGCGTTCGTTCAACTTGTGTGACAGTTAAAACATCACAGTCAAATGAAATAACCTCACTTACATCATCTGCATCTTTCCGTAGTTATAGTCGAATGCCCATGAAAACTATTGAGGCCATTGAGTCGACTTGGAATGTCAGTGACAGTCAAACATCGGGGTTACCTTGTGGCGGTAAAAGTCGAAAATTAACCACAGCAACTAAATTCGTCACTGGTAAGGTTAACCCTTTCACTCAATATGCGGGACACTTTTTCTACCCTCTCATTGAAAAATTTGATGGAAATCAAGTACTCCTCAACCTTGACTCATTTGACACCAATTTACTGGTAAACTTGATCTTCACACTTGGAACCATATTACATTGTTCTAGTCACATCTGGGAAAGTCGAAAAATGGCTAAAACTTTACTTTACTTCATTTGTCCACTTAGAACACATTCAGAACCAATGATTCGACGTTCAGTACTGTTTGCTTTAACTACTGTTTTAACATCAACACCAACAGTTTATCTTTTTGAAGAGTTAATTGACTTTATTCATATATTTAAAACTTGGCTAATCGATGTTTTAGATGATGATGTTGACTATGAATGCAAAGTCGCTGCTAGAAAATGTGTTTTTGTCCTCAACAATTTAATTGACAATAATAAAACAAAGTAACATTTGTATTTAGTTAACTCAGCTGCTTGTCTTTCATATTGTTATATGTGTAAATGATTTATCTGGTTATTACAATTATCATCAAGTTGAAAATTCAATTCTGGTGTTGTTGTTGTTTTGTATTAAAAGTTATTTAAAATTGATAATTTTATACAAATTGATCGTTCACTTGTCCAAATCAACTTCGAAGATTCGTATTTTTATGGACTTTGGTACATGAATGGAATGAAATGTCAACTAAAGATTTCATACTTTGTACTAAGTAACATAATTGTTGTTGTTGTTGTTGCTGAATATTCTTGATTCAGTTGACTAAACTACACAACTTTAACCAAGTTACTACTTGTACTTGTAAGTAAATTATTTAGGTAGATGATGATGAATTATCTTTTGTCTCTTCCATTGTTGTTAAATTAAAAATAAATATATTTTTAAAATTCAATGACACTAGAACAAACTGAACTAACTCGTGTCATTCGTGAAGTATTATCACGATGACAATAATCACTAACATTGCTGATATTACGATTGAATAGACCAAGATCTTTAGATGAACTTTGACTTCTAAGTAATTCAGTATCATTTGTTTCACCCAAATAGATAAGTGAAATTATCGATATGACAATACATGTACCAGCAAAAAGAAGATAAGTGTAATAACCAAAAAATTTATCTAAAATTGTAAATGTCATGGCAATGATAAAATTACATGTCCAATTACATAAACATCCAAGTGACATACCAAATGGACGAGGACCAGAATCAAATAAATCAGAACCAATCATATAAGGTATTGGTCCTAAACCGAATCCATAGACAAACACATATGCCATGACAAATACAATTGATGCTAATCCACATTCACTAATTAATGGTTGAAAGTAACTACTAATTGTTATTGCTACCAAAAATAAAGCTGATGCTAATGAACTAAATGTCATTAAAGATCTTTTACTAAATGTATTAACCACTGGAATTGACAATATAGATACCAATACATTAACAGTTGCCACTAAAATAGATCCAATTTGACTTTGAGCATCATCAAAGCCAACACTTGAAAACATTTGTGTTAGAATAATAGAATATTGCATTAATTCCAGAAAATTGTTGACCAATATGTAAGATACAAATTAAAAATAATGATCTTCTTAAATTACTACATGAAATAGTTGCCCACATTGACCAAGCAGGTTCACTTTCACGAAGTTTCTTTTCCATTTGCATTTCATAAAAATTATTCAAAGCTTCTTGAGGACGATCACCATAAACTTGTTGAAGAACTAAAGAAACAAAAGAAAAAAAGACAAATTTAGCAAATGATTAAATTGTATCAACGTCAATTGTATATAATTTTAACATAGGCAAGTTGCCATGTAACTGGATGAACTGTATTTATCTTGTTTACAAGTTATTTGTCAAGAAGAAAGAAAGAAAGAACATTTCATTCAAAGAGTTAAGTCAAGTATTTTTCAAATAGAGTCGACTCAAGACATCTAAATATGTTCTTTCGAACTTGTTCATCGAATTGTCTTCAAAAGGAAATACAAGTAAGCAAAGATAAACAATGTCAATAGCAATGACATACCTTCAAGTGATTCAATTTCATCATGACAATCCATGAACAAATAAACCGGACTTTCAGGTGTATTGATTAACAAGGTGAATCCAAATAGGATAAACAGTGCATATAATGATAATAAAAATGGCCAAAGATCATCAGTACCTAAAATAGTTTCTTGTCCAAGTATTTGTGCAATAAGTATACCAACAGTCATACCTAAACAATGTAATATTCCAACTGGTTGACGAAATTCATTTGGTGATAATTCCATCAAATACATTGGTACAAGTGATGATGATAATCCACAATGTATACCAGACATAATACGACCAATTGTAATTAGTATAATTGAATCAACATATTTAGATATTAAAAATGCAACTGCACCAGTTAATGCTAATGTTGATGACAATATAACTGTCATTCGACGACCAAATAAACTACTTGACCAGGCACTAATTGCTGAACCAATCATTGCACCAATTAAAAATATTGATACAATAAATGACCATAATAAATCAATTTGATCAGATGATAAATTATATGAATGATGTATTAATGATTGATTACAAAATCTTTTTAATATATCTTGTGGTGTATTGACAACACCTAAATTATAACCAGATGGTAATGAACATGCAAAAAATGTTGCACATGATGCACAAAGTAATTTAGGTGATATTGTTTTGATTTTCTGTAAATAAACAGTTAAAAATTCAGTATATTTTGTCATTATATTGATGTTTAAGAAGAAGAAGTAGAAGTAGAACAATTTGAAATGTAATTGTCGATTGATGTTGAATGTTCTAAGTTGTCGATATTCGATTGAAATACAAGAAGAAGAAGAACAGTTTGTTGCTGTTGATGATGAAGATTTTACTTGTGAATGAGTTGAAAGAAAAATTGCAAGTGAGACTTATTTTCACGTACAAGTAAAGGAAGGAATAAAAGTTTAAATGTTGTTCAATGTTGGCTTTGTGCCCAGTTGTTCTTTCCAATGAACAGAATAAAGGTTAGTGTAACCCTGCTGGTAGTAAACTTGAAACTCTCACCAGAAAGAAAGAATGAAAGGAAAGAAAGAAAAAGAAGAAAAAGACAATTAAGAGTAAAATAGCTTTTAACTCAAAGAACTGGCTCATGGACTGTCGAGTTGATAAAACTACAACGACAACACAAACTTATACAATTTGGTTGAGATTGATATAAGTTACACACACATATTTAAAGTAGAAATATTTCTCTTTCATTGTCATCGACAATATATATTGACTTCCTTTGGTGTAGATGTGTTATTATTACTATTGGTAGTATGAATATGTGACTGTATGTGTGTGTGTAGTACTTTTGTGTATGAATAAAATTGTCGATTCAACTCACATCGTTCATTTGTCAGTCAATTTAGATACACAAATATTACATGAGTAATGACAAACAAAGTTAAAAGGAAAACTTTTACTTTCATATACATTGACTAACTAACTAACCACCCACCAGTGTATGAATGTATATTTGCCACAAGGATATGAAAGTCCATTGACATTAAACACGTGGCAAAAGTGTACAAATTCATCAGTAAGTAATATGTGATGATAATGTTAATAATGTCACAGTCAATTTAGTATCGTTGTTGTTGTTGTTGTTGTAGTATATGTTGTCAATTGTTTTAACTATGACATTGGTCTTACCTCATGTGAACAATTGGATGAATCAATTGGTGTTGTTAACCTGCTGGCCACTCGACATTGTGATACAAGTGGAGTTTGTGAGCAATTTGATGAGCAATCGGATGACACAGAACATTGAGATATTTGTGAATTTAACTTAATCACTGAGTCACCTTCAATACGAAGATGAATAATCGGTGGTGGTGATAAATAATAATGGTTGTGGTTGTGATACTGATGGAATTGTATTAGATGATGATCCATCAACTTGACATTGAGCCATGACTGGCAATGATCTTGACTGAGATGTTGACTAAAAGACAAGACAATAGACCAGGTAACAGTTCAACTTTAATTTGAACTGTCAACGATTGACAGGTGAAAAGTCAAGGTTAACTTTAAAAAGATACTTAAACAAGTTGATTTAGCTGTGGTTGAATAAATTATTTCATTTACACTGTTAACAGTACAAGTAAGAGTAAGCAACAGGTGTCTTTGTCACATCAATTAGACAATCCTTTAACAAAGCTGTCAGTTGTTTTGATGAAAAAGTGAATTGTCAAGAGATGTTCACTTTTATTTTATACTTTTTTTCCCCACCTGTCGATTATTGTATCACAGAGATGTATCAAAAGGGGATTAAACTGAGCGCAAGTCACTAACACATATGGACACTTGATGTTCTTGCTCATGTTGTTATTATTATTATTATTGGTTGGTTGTTTGGTTGGTTGGTTGATTGGTTGATTGGTTGATCGGTTGATTGGTTTCAAACACGTGAAAATGCTTGAAAGAGACACGAACATTGAACTAATGGTTACTGTTCTTTCATCATCTTAACAGTCAGTGGAAACTTCGCCACCTTAGATAAACGTTCAAGTAAACATTGGATCCTACTCTTAACTCGTACTTTATCGATATCGGCGTGAACATTCGAGTTGTACGACATCTCACAGGTAATCGACTTATTAACTGTCCTCATTATCAATCCTGGCCACTCAACTTTTCAACTTGTACTGGTATAGATTTAAAATGGTTGATTTGTTGTCAAATCAATTCCTTATGGCTTTATCGAAATACTACAACAAGGAACGTACCAGGCCAACCATAAATAGGTACATCGATATGTCAAAAGTATACCCTGTGTGTAAGTGTAGTAATTCCTCTGAGATATCAAGTATTGTCACCTCCTTTTTCTTTTTTCACTTGTTGTACTTTTTTTCCCTCTTTTTTTAATACTCACTTAACCTCTTTTCACGCCACTTTCAATTGTGACTGACTGTGAGTCATAATATTTTTTGCTGTAGTTAGTGTCAACATTACCATTTTCAGTTAGATAAATATATATTTTAAATTACATCTTATTACATTGATTATTTGCCATAATAATTGATTTGTAATTATGAGTCGAACAAATCAGAGGTTGCAATTGATGAAACAACAATTGCAACATGAAGAAGCCAGAAATTGTATACAACAACAGCAACAACATCAACAACAACCGTTGTCACCATCTTCACCGTACAACTTGAACCATGAAAAACAACAAATGATGCCTTCTCCTTTGCAGCATCATCAATTGATACATTTGAAACAACAGCAACAACAACAGCAACAACAATATATTCAACATAATTCTCATCGTGGTCAGCCTTTAAGTCCATTGTACTCAACTGCTGGTAATATCATTGCACATGTTGATTCACAATCACCTTATCCATTGTCACCAGCTGAAGCTGATTCACCACAGTCAATTACTCAGTCGAATACAAGTGAAATCGATCCTGAATCAACCATTGATTTGGACATACTCAATAACATGTACTATAACTTGGATGTTAGTTCTGATCCTACTGGTCATCATCATCATCATGGAGTCCATGGACATGTTACTGGTATGGCATCAACTTTACCATCTGATCTTACTTTCATGTGTGGTCCATCATCCAACAACAACAACAGTAATAACAACAATCAACAACAGCAACATACATTGCAACAATTGCATCAATCAACCAACATAACTGGTTTATCATCGACAACAATTACAGAAACACCTCCACCATCAATACCAAGTTCAAGTGAATTTCCAGGAGGAGCAGCTACATCTTCATCATCAACACCAATGTTATCATCATCATGTCCACCTGGTGAAATTACAATGTGGGCACGAGAAAGACAAAAAAAGGACAATCATAATAAGATAGAACGTCGACGTCGATACAATATTAATGATAGAATTCATGATCTTGGTAAATTGTTACCCGTTGGTACAAATAAATACTCACATGTGATTCCTTCTAACATGAAACATAACAAAGGAACCATTCTCAAGGCATCTGTCGATTTTATGAAAGAACAACAGCGAGAAGTCAAAGTACTTGAACAAGAAAATACTGAATATCGAATGAGAATGGCAGAAAAAGATCGTCTCATGTCTCATTTACAAGTGGATTTGGAAGAAAAAGATCGTCAAATAAATCAACTAAAAGACTCACTTATTACTGTTCATCAATTGTTAGAAACTCATCAAATTAAGTCACCTGTTGGTTCTTTGGTCAGTGAATTAGCTCATGAAACAAATAATAATAATTTTGACATGTCGACAAGTGACATTTTGGGCCTTGGCTTTGCTGTGAATTAGCTTTTTTTTCTTTTCTCTCTCCTCACTGCGCAGTCTCACAAACGAAGGGACGAACCAAAACAAAGCTCTGACTCTTTCTCAACACTGAGTTTGAGTTGACAGTTGTATCCTGAAGCCCTTTCATTCTCTGTTTAATCGTTAAAATATCATTCGATTCTCCTTTCAAATAAATAACTGCCCTTGATCGTTCAATTGAATAAAAGTACGATCATTGTTTGTTAAATTACCAATCAGTCTAGTGTCTCGTGTGACACTTGCCATTGAACCATCCAAACAACTACCAAGTCTTGACTCTTTCTCTCCCAGTTTATCTCTCTCTCTCTCTCTCTCTCTCTCCTTCTCTCTTCTCTCTTCTCTCTTCTGACTGTTTCTCTCTTCCTTCAACTTGTCCCCTAAACCTTTACAGTGTAAAGGTTAAACTTAAATTATAAAACTAAACAAATAATCAACAGTACAACTGTATCCTTTGACATTCGATAAATACTCCTTCATCAAGTAACTTGTAAATCAATTTTCAATCTAACTGTAAAGGTAAGTAAATTGAATTTTTAACCTTGAGGCTTAATCACCTTGTTAACGTTACTCTTGTCTTACTATTGTATGTTCCATCATTTGATTCCAACAGTTGCATCATAAAGACAACCCAAATCTAACTGTCATTGCCATGTTTACTGGACTAAGTAATTACATTTGGGGCACTACAAATGACGCTGATAGTGCCAACAACAAATCACCTCAAAGAGGTAAATCATCATCACAAGGAAAATCAAGGCAAAAATTGAAAAATGATTCAATTATTGTCAAAGATGATTCTGGGTGATGAATCAGATTCATGGGTATTGGTTGATGATCCGACTACTAAAAGTAAATTATCATCATCAAGCAAACCAAACACCAAAAACGCTAATGTAACCAGTACTGGTACTGGTAATATTGGTCAAAGTGGCAAAACATCATCCAATAAACTTACCCCTGGCAATTGTAAACCAACAAGTCGAAGGTCAGGAACTCGATTACTTGTGTCAGTAAATTCACAAGTTCCCGTCAAAGTGGCTCCAGTTCGTAGGCCTCTAAGACGTCATCGACAATGTTCAGAACAATCATTGGAAGAATTTCCTAGTCTGGCACCTGAAAATACACTAGGCCAAGCAAATAATCGTCAGGCCTACAAGTCTACGTCAACTTATGCACAAGTATTGGCTACTACTGGGTCATCTGATGATTCAATCAAAGTAGTATCCAATGAAAAATGTTCGTCATTAACATCATCATCATCAATATCACCTTTGTTGTTACCACCACCATCGAGTGAAACATCATCTCCATCATCTACAACATCAAGTGGCAAAGCACCAGCCATTTTAGTGGTAGATCAGCAATTGGTTAAAAAAAAGGGCACAGGGTCACCTAGGTCTAAAAAAAGTCGACGACATGAAGCTAGCGATGAAGAATGGTTTATGACACCTCCACCATGTTTCACTCGTCCAAATAAATTTGATATGATTAATTTACCTAATGAGGATATGTTAATCGAACAACCAGTTCGTAAGACTGATGCACCAAGTACTCCATCATCTATCGAATTGGATACTTGTTCACTATCATCTCGTGAATCATCTATTGAAGGGCGAACTATTTGTCTAACACCACCATTGAATGATGTAGGAGAAGAAGAAGAAAATGATGAAACAAATGGTGGTAAGTTGAAACATCCAATGAATATGGTTAAAAGACAAGGAGAAAATGTAAAGGAAAAAATTATTTCTCCTAAAAATGTTTCTACTACAGTTAATGTGGTATCAAATGAAAGTTGCAAAGTTGCCACGACTAAAGTAGAAACATCATCAACATCATTATCATCATTATCATCATCCTCTTCAACATCAATATCATCATCACCAACACTAACATCATCAAAGATATCACCACCATCATCTTCATCTTCATCGTCATCATCACCACCTTATTCAAGTGGTAAAAAGAACCAACAAGACAAATTAAACGATGATAAAAGGAAAATTAAAATGAATCATCAAATTGATTCAAAGGCAAATGTACATGATCCAGCTGATTCTCAAGGTGAAGAAGAGGAGGAAACAAATGAAAATTGGCAACCTCCACTTGTTAATCCTCGTCAACGACTCAATTCAAAAGGAAGATTGGCCTTGGACACTTATACAGTTGTTTCACGAAAGGAAAGACGGAAGAAGAAAAAAATTTCTAACAAATCATTCAATGGAAACAATGGTAATAATAATGATGCTAACGGTAATTCAAGTGACAGACATTCAAATGATTGGACTCGACCTTCATGGTCAGATGCATCTGTTGTCAATGGATCTACTGATGCTGCTGTTGGTGCATCTGCATCAGCTGCACTTTTTGCTCCATCACTTAAAATGATGTTGAAAGCTGTCAATCGTGCAAATCAAGAAAAAATTCATTGGATGACTAATGCTAATGATTTGACTGGTCATTGTAAAAATGGCCCAGTACGACGAAAAGATAAATTCGCTGCTAGGCCTCATTCATTCAGTTTGAATCGCAAAACTAATCGGAAATTTTGAAGTAAACAATCACAACTTCACTTGGTAAATTTTAAAAAGTCAATTGGACACATTATTTGACAACAGAAAAAAGTTACAAAATGACGAAAAAATGACGAAAAAAAAACAAAACAATTTAAACATACGCAATTAACCACTTATTCATATTTAGCAAGTGTAGTTCATAAAATTTACTCTCAACTCATTGGTTCAAAGGAACAAATGACTAAATCACTTGACACAATATACAAATCGTGTGAAATGAAGTTAAATGACATTTTTACTTATTCACATACACATTCAACTTATTTGTCAACGTGGTAAATCAATTGACTCCTTTAACTATGGGCGGGTGTAATGAAATTGTCAATTTGTGTCCTAATTAACTTGACTTTTCAAATACTTGACTTAGTAAGCCTACTTGTTACCTATGAAAATGCGATTCGTAGACATCATTTGAATGAAGATGTATCACAATAACAACCAACACCAACAGCAACAACAACAACAACTCTTTCACCACATCCTCAGCTAGCAATTGAAAACCAAACACAAAAAAATCAACACAGTCACTGTACTGTTGACTTTTCGTGGCCACATAACCAATACTTTCTTCTCCTTCTTCTTCACCATCTTCTTCTTCTTCTCTTTGTCCATTTGTTTCGTTTTTGTTCTTTCCTTTATTTTTCTCTCTCTCGACTTTCGACTACCCAGCTGATGAAAATCGAAATTTTCTGTACACTGATAAAAACAATTTTTCTCAAGTTGTGTGAAAAGCTTATGAAGCCATCACCAAATAAAAGCAAATACCAGACCAAAAACTTTGTCCTCTTTTTGCACTCTGCATTTACTGCTGCTGCTGTTGTTGTTGTTGTTGTTGTTGTTGTTGCTGTTGTTACTGGTGTGTTGTATGGCCTCTCATCCAAAGTGAGTTTATGTGAGCAGGGTCTCTTTCTCTTCAATGAAAATGTCCATTACACTTTTGTGTTATGCTCAAGGGTCTTTGACCTTTTGTACTGTCCTCTGCCGTGCAACTGCTCATGTTCATTGCATGTTGATTGCGTGGTACACTGCTGACACTCGCGTAATACTTACGCACATCATGCACCCAACTGCAAACTCTGGATTGTTCGCTCGACGATCCAGCTTCAACAACTTCAACAACAACAACAACAACAAGTTCATCCACACTCGTACGTCGATTAAACACTCTGTCCAGGCTAATAAATTCAATACAGGAACTACCAACAGATTTTGCGTGATACTGATACTCATCACATGAAACAAATTTGCCTTGGACTGTTCTCTTTTCTTTTTATTTGAATACATTTCGAATTACAGATAAAACAAACCCTCATCGGGTTTTTTTGCTACAACAATTTGTCATATGATAACCCAAAAAAAAATTGATGACTGGGTTATCAGGTAAATTGTTGAAAGTGACAACGATTGAGGGACGAACAAAAAAAAGTTGATTAGAAGGGAGATCGAAATTTGTTTTTTCCTTTTTAAATATCATGAGGCTTTTGTTTATAATTGTCTAAGTATCTGATCTAAGTCGTTTTGAGATGATCAAATAAATTTTGGTCAGCAGTAACGATTTGAAATAACAGATCTCATAGTTTAAACTGATTTAACAACAATCATTCATAATGTTACTTGATGAATTTTCAATGTAGATAAATTCATAAAGAAATTAAAGCATAAATTATATTGATTTCTATTTAGATTGTTGTTGATGCTGTTGTAACCGTTTTTTTTGGTTTGTTTGTTTGTTTTGCAACAATTAAAATGGTAAACTTGACACAACTGCTCGAGTGAAATCAGTTGTTGATGCATAACCTCCTAAATCTCGTGTTTTAGCTTTTCCAGTTCTAATTACAGTTGAAAGTCCTTCTTCAAGTCGACTAGCATGATCATGAAGGTTGACATGTCGAAGCATTTTAACAGCACACAATAACATTGCAGTTGGATTAGCAATGTTCTTGCCTACAGCTTCACCAAAAGTATGACGAGCTCCAGGTTCATATATGACACAATCAGATGAATATGAAGCTCCAGGAACAATACCTGCTCCACCGACAAGGCCAGATGCTAAATTATCAATGATATTACCATATAAATTTGGCATAACCATAACGTCAAATTTATGTGGATGTGAAACCAATTGCATACATGTATTGTCGATAATCATTGAATCAAATTCAATATTTGGATATAAATGGGATGTTTCTTCACAACAACGTAAGAATAATCCATCACCAAGCTTCATAATATTTGCTTTATGTACTGCAGTTACTTTCTTTCGATTGTGTTTTGTAGCATAGTCAAAGGCAAATTTCGCAATTCGACGAGATTTTTCTTCAGTCACGATTTTCATACATTCGATTACACCTGGAACTGACTCATGTTCCAATGCTGAATATTCTCCTTCGGTTTGTTCACGAATAATTATGAAATCAAGATTTTTATGACGTGTTTCTATTCCTTCTAATGAACGAACATGAACTACGTTGGCAAATGTATCTAGTAATTTACGAAGACGCATATTTAATGATTGAAGATCATGAGCTGTACCAGCAGTATATGGTGTTGATAGAATACCTTTCAATGCAATACGATTTTTGTTAATTGATTCGGCTACTTGTTCCACTGGAACTGACATTGTTGGATGAATTTCAGATAAGAATAATTCTTCAAATTCAACTGGTACTTGCATTGCTGTTAACACTTCAATTGTAGCTGCACATAATTCTGGACCAACACCATCACCAGGTATTAAGGTACATTTAACTTTTGAATCAAATTTTGATAATGGTTTGCTTGCAGGTGTTGCTGAATAATTTCGATGAATTTGATTATTATCACTTTGATTGAGTCGATTAATCATCAATTTATTTCGATTGGATTTAATTGAGTTGGAGGAAGATTTAGTTGATACACCAATTGCCGGAACATAATTCAATCCAGGCAAATTACATTTCAACAATGCATTGCCTGAAGTACATCGAATAATTTGAACAAATCCCATTTTTTTCTTTTGTTTATGTTTATTATATTTTAATTAATAATTAGAATAATTTAATTGAACAAGTTAAATTGAAAGAACGTAATCAAGCCAAGAGAAGAAGAAAATATTTCAGTTCAGGTTCACCTTGGACTCGATTCCTATTCGAGGCAAAAATGAAATGTAGATGACACCACTTACTTTCGATGGTTAATTCCATCTGTCGTCAGTCAAATTACTATTGATACAAATTGTAAATATACTTCAACATATCATCATCAAGAATCAATAATGTTTATTTGGGCTAATCAGTTTCATTTGAAAAATTACAATGATAATTTTATCCCCAACGAAATTTAATCAATAATTCCCCCAGAATGTCTCAAAGAGAGAACTTGATCTTCGGGCACCAGTTGCTTAACCACCAAACCATAAGACTGTTTGCATCGTTCAGGACTAAAAGCAGTCCAACCTTTGTTCTGAACGAAGAATGGATGATCGACTCGTGACTTTGAGGTAAACTTTTCTTGGCCAATTTCGAAAGTGATAGATACTAATTCACTAATTTTGTTTGGAACGATTGAAATCACTTTGGAGAGGTCCAGTTGAGATTCGGTTGTTTGAACACACTTTTTAAAATCTTCCATTTGAATTTCTTCTACTCGACGAGTTGTTCCATCAGTCATTTGAATTAGAGATCCTTTGACAAAACATTTGGACTGAATATTTTCCTTATTATCAGATGGTGATTGTCGTGGCGATTGTTGACTGTTCGATGGATTAACCGATCGAGTTTGCTGTTGTAATTGTGATTGCTGCATGAAGTAATTATACTGTTGATATTGATGGTATAATTGTTGGAATTGCAGTTGTTGTTGTTGATATTGGACCATGTTTGTTGGTGTATTGGGTTGTCCTCTGCCCTGAGGAGAATTAAAGTATTGATGAGCACCAGGATAAACGGGAAATGGAAACATGGCACTTAATGGACACCTGGTAAAATCTTACACTTGCTTTTATACACGGTGTTTGAAAGTTAACTTGTTACTTTGACAAAAATAGGCACAACTTATATCACACTCACATGAGCTAGAAGAAATTCACTCAAACAAATTGACCACATGGTAACAACAGGTGTCATCTATCAACTTGTCCATTGGGAATTGTAATACTCTCAAGTTAGAAGTACATCTTCACAAAGAACTCACAATACATTTGTGTAAAAAATTTATTTAGTTCATTCCATTGGAAATTGAAAATCAACTCTTCATCTCAAACTGCTGGAGCAAAACCAATTCGTCTTTTAGCAAAATCGTATTCACTGTAATATGGACCTAAAAAGACATCACCTAAAAGATATTGTGTTTTAGATCCTTTGTCTAATCCAAATTGACATTTATCTTCAGGCTTGACAATATAATCTTGTGCAGTCAATGGAAATTTATTTCCACTGATGAAAAAGTCAATCGATGGTAAATCTTTTATTTGATTACAATCAATTGTATTATTTTTCATGCTTAATTTTAATAATTTTTTAATTTTCTTTAAATCTTTAGGTGGAACTTGCATTTGAGAAGTACCAGTATCAGCAACTGCAGGAACACATTTTCTACCCGCACAAATTTTTTTTTCCTTAACTTCAACTTTATCCAATAAAAATTGCCAATCATATGCTTTACTAACATTGACATAAGTAAAGGTTCCTTTCATTTTTGTTGGATCAGAACCACCGAAGATCAATTCACCTCCAGGCTTATTCATTGGATCTCGACTGAGGTAGAATGAAAATACTGGATTTTGAACAAGCATTTGTTTGATTAAATTTTGAAATGGTGGGACAACTTTCAAATATGCTTTATCTGGAAAACCTAAACCAAATATTTCCATCAGAATCTCCTTCTAAATTTGTTTGTTCAACTGCTTCGGGTGAAAGTTTGATTTCTAATTGTAAGTCCAGCAACTTGGACAACATCATCTGACAAGAAACCTTGCATTGAACCTTTATTGTATGGAATGACATTCTTAGTTCCATTCTTTACGTAAGTTGATGATTTACTTGAGTCATAATGAACGATGTCCTTGACATTTGGGAGAAGTACAACTCTTGGATATCACCCATAGATCACTTTAGATACAATAAAAAGTTGAAAATGATCTGATTGAAAGAAACCTCTTGTACTTACCTTGATCCAGTGTCAAAGATGACATTTACCTTTTGCTCTGGAGTCCCGATGCCAATTTCACCATAATATGCTTGATTCTTGAAGTCTTCAAGGATTCATGATCAATCATCTGTCTCATTGATTCATTCACATTGGGTACTTTAACCATTTTTCTTAAGAGAAATACGAATCAACCCATCGTCAGGATCAACTTGTTGTCCGACAACTTGATTGTTTATTGATGATGTAAACATCAACAATAAAAAATTACAAATGATTAACATCAACAGTGAATTAACAGCGACGTTCAACGTTGACTCCTTTAGCTTCAGAAAGAGAAGAAAATGATGACGATATTGGACAGAATGAAAACACAATGATTACCATATAGTATTGATGATGAATGAGAGAAATAATAATATTTATCATAATAAAAGGACGATTATATTATACTGAAAAGTGTATCGACACGTGTCCCCGTAGCTTTAATCATAATTGAGTGAATCTTTTTTCAAGTTTAGTCGTTCAACTTAGGAAAAGTGACAAAAGTCAAAAAGGTCTACTTGACAGATGAAATCGAATTAAAAAAATGATAAAAAGATTGAGAATCCACACAAAAAGAACTTGTCAAAGCACGATGCAACTTATTCGAGGCAACATCTTTAATGACATAAATAATAGTAATTATCATTATTTGTCAAGTCAAATCAATTGCTTGACAGGTTTGTTAGGGAATAGAGAGTTTACATGACGAGTTGTTCCATTTGCCAGTTTAATTAGTGATCCTTTAATAGAACATCTGGACTTCTTGATCATTTGACAAATGAATTTAATTGTTGACATATTTGTTCTTTCTCTTGTTCAATCATATCAACTTATCTACCAACGAGTTAATCCATTGGAAAACAATCAGTGGGAGTCAATATTGATTGGGGTGAAAGTACGAAATCAACAATGATTATTGAATTGAAAATGTGGGTAAAAAGTTAGCTTTGAACAGAATCGTATGACAACAATGATGCACTCTGTGGTTCTGACATTTTTTTCCTTTTTTGCTGCCACTTTAGCTCTGAATAGTAATTCATTTAATCTTTCACTAGGAAAATTATCAGGACAATGAATATTACGGAGAAATCGAACTTGGAACTCCACCTCAAAAATTTGTTGTCAAGTTTGACACTAGTTCAAGGTAAGTTGTGAATTTATTTTGATTATGTAAAATTATATTTCATTGAAACTCATTTTATACGCAATAGTAATCTTTGGATACCATCGCAAATGTGCAAGAATTTGACTTGTTTCAACCACAACAAATACGATTCTTCTCAATCATCAACACATATAAATAACGACACTGAAATTGAAATTCAATATAACACCATTTCAGTCAAAGGTTTACTGTCCACTGATGTTGTCAATGTCGCTGGGATTTCCATTCCAAACCAAACTTTTGCCGAAGGATCATCATTCATTTCACCTGGTTCAGAGTTCGCTTTTACTCCGTTCGATGGAATTTTCGGACTAGGTTTTCCAAGTCTATCAGTACAAGGAGTGGTTACTCCATTAGAACACATGGTCAATGAGAAGCTCATTGCAGAGGCAGTATTTTCATTGTATCTGAACCGGAATGAAAGTTCACCACATGGAGGTGAAATTGTCTTTGGCGGTTCTGACCCAGCTAGAAGAAGTGACAATTTCACTTACGTTCCACTGACTCAAGTCGACAAGTGGCAGTTCAAGATGGACTCAATCGAAGTTGAGGGGAAAATGTTTTGTCGTGGTGGATGTCAAGCTGTAGCCAATACTGGAAATTATACCATAACAGGTCCTTTGGAAGAAGTGCGACTGATCAACCAGTTGATTGGAGCTAATCTTGATGGTTCGATCAATTGTGATAAGATTCCATCCTTGCCTACAATTACTTTCACCATCAGTGACAGGCAATTCCCACTCAATGGAAGTGATTATGCTCGAAAAATAGAATTTCTTGGAATGGTTCACTGTACCTCCGGATTTTATGGTACTCCTTCCGTTGACTCAGCATGGATTTTGGGTGTTAATTTTCTTAGTTCACATTACACCGAATTTGATTATGGCAACAAGAGAATTGGCTTTGCATCTGTAGTCTAAGGACATTTATTCGATGTGATCAAATTCAAATATGCTTCCACAAATCAGTCCAGAGAATAGTTAAAAATTGTTAGTTATCTTTGGTCTCATGGATCTGTTTAACCTTGAATTGCATTTGATCGATTGCATCTTTACAAGTAAAAATGGTCCATTGTATCACTGTTTACTGCTGACTGGTGACTTTCAGTTGTTCATTCTGTAAAATGTTTCATCCTTTTGTCTTGATCGATTGCTCTGAAATTCAATACTATCACTGCTTTATTATCTTTTAATGACTCGGTTCAATGGCAACGGTTTAGTAAGAACAATCAGGGGGAGTCGATATTATCGACCTGTGCAGGTACAAAAAATAAAGAAATTATTCAATTGAAGTTGAAAGAGTAGTGGTTAATGAGATTTGGTATGAATTGTGAAAATTCATCATTGAAATGATAGAACGAGTGTTGAGTGTTTTTGCCTGGTTCGTTATTGCATCGTCTTTGGCCACTGATGATGTTCCATCACCTTTTTTCATCTGTCAAGTTGGTCAAGTTGGTCAACTTCATAGAAACTGAGCAGGCTGACGGTTTACCTGAACTATCCTTGATCAACTACCAGAATATTGAATACTTTGGAGAAATCGAGCTTGGAACTCCATCACAGAAACTAACTGTCAAATTCGACACAACTTCAAGGTATGCTTTTTTCATTTGCTATTCATTTAGTGTAGATAATTAATTGTCAACTTACATTTATCAGTAATATTTGGATTCCATCAGAAAAATGTCATTTGATAACCTGTTTTTTCCACAACAAATACGATTCAACTAAATCATCAAGCTATGCTTATAATGGAACTGAAATTGTATTTAATTATGACACCATTCGCATCAAAGGTTCACTGTCCACGGATGTTCTATGTATAGCAGGCATTTGTATACACAACCAAACTTTTGGCGAAGGAATTTCATTCTCATCTGGCTTAGATTATCATTACACCCCATTTGATGGAATTTTTGGACTAGGTTTTCCAAGTCTATCAGTACAAGGAGTGGTTACTCCATTAGAACACATGGTCAATGAGAAGCTCATTGCAGAGGCAGTATTTTCATTGTATCTGAACCGGAATGAAAGTTCACCACATGGAGGTGAAATTGTCTTTGGCGGTTCTGACCCAGCTAGAAGAAGTGACAATTTCACTTACGTTCCACTGACTCAAGTCGACAAGTGGCAGTTCAAGATGGACTCAATCGAAGTTGAGGGGAAAATGTTCTGTCGTGGTGGATAGTCAAGCTGTAGCCAATACTGGAAATTATACCATAACAGGTCCTTTGGAAGAAGTGCGACTGATCAACCAATTGATTGGAGCCAATGTTGATGGTTCAATCAATTGTGATGAGATTTCCATCCTTGCCTACAATTACTTTCACCATCGGTGACAGGCAATTCCCACTCAATGGAAGTGATTATGCTCGGAAAAATTTCTTTTTACGGCAGAGTTAACTGTATTTCAGGTTTTGATGGTATTGTTTATCCTCCTTCCACTGAGCAAATATGGATATTGGGTGTTAATTTTCTCAGTTCGCATTACACTAAATTTGATTATGGCAATAAGTGTATCGGGTTTGCTCCTGTTCGTCAGGATTAATCGGACCAGATCAATCAATAAAGCTTCATCAAATTCGAAGAATTGCTGAATTGTGTCAAATCAACATCATACTCAGACACATCGAATATCGTCAAATTTGGAAAGTACTTAGACATGAAGTCAAGTAGACTGTTCATGAGGAACAATTCATTTTTTTCATCAATATGACGAATTTCAATGAATTGTCTTGTTGATTGGTGAAAAGAGATGAAGAGATGAATAGTGGTTCGACATTAATTGGTCTTGTACCAGAATATTGTCGAACAGTTACCTCGATTGTAGAAGCCGGTTTTGCCTCACAAATTCGCTTGAATCTTTTGTTGATCACTCTCGAGTTAGCTAACTCATAGCCTGTCATTGAGCTGAATATTTGTAGCAAAATTTCATCTGGAAGATACTGGCGCTGAAAGATTTCATTTAATTTTAATGGGCCAACTGACTTTGTCCGAGCTGTTGAACAAAGTTCTATGAAGGATCAGTCATTGGTGATTCCATATCTGTTGATGTTGTCATCAATCTTATGATTACTGCTGCATGGTATACTGGTACAAGACACAACTAATGAATCGATAATATATAATTGTACATCTGGTATGCTGTATCCACTGTTATTGGTTCACATCGAACACATTGCATTTTCTGCTTTATTTTGTTATCCGAGTTCACAAGTATTCAGATATCCTGGAGATTCTTTCAAAGAGTCTAAATTAATCAATGACCCTTGTATCATGTTGTTGTCCACGATAAAGATGAGTCATTCAATGAGTAGTACATGGAAATATTAGAACTAGACATCATCAATCAGAATCTGATTTGTTTTATTCTCTAATTTACTCACGAGTTACACATTTATAGTCAAGCGATAACCTTCGGACGTCTTGCGAAAATCGATGAGAGTATCTTGAATTGATAGAATTCTTCTTTTGATCTCATTTCATTTTCATGGTGGTGACATGATGATGATAAGATTGATCTTGGATAAGAAGATTCAGCTGCAGCTTTGGTTTCACTAGAACTTGGCATTGATGGCGGCAGTGTTTCAGTCAAGGTTGTTGGTGATGAACCAGTGATACTGAACGGTTGATCGAGTTCTGCAAATAAAATTTGCTGTAAGTTGTGTTTGGTATTATTGTCAGATGGCAAGCAACAAGTATTTGATAGATCAGATGGTGCAGTCGTTCGAACCGATTGAGGATGGATTTCGAAAAAATTTAATCGTAATATCACGCTTTCTATGGATACTTCAGGAATTTCGACAGCAGACACTGTAGAAGCATTGGCCATTATGTCCTGCAGGTGGGATACACAATAGTTCATTCTGTATGTCAACTTCTTCAAGATGTTTGATTCAGCCAATTTAGAGATTATCGCTCCTGTATCAGGCTTCAAACTATGACCGAATTTACCACAAATACAGAGTGAAGGGGGAGGAGGGGGACAGGCGAGCAAAACAATCGTCATTTCGAAAGGTCCTTTTAGCTGATTGACCCTTAAGCTCGAATATTTTATCCACAATTGGTATGAATATCGAGCTTTGTTCTCTCTGCACAAGCAAACAAAGATGATCGATTGTTTCAAGCTTGAGAAGATTTTCCAAAATTCGCATAATCATGAGAGGGGAGAATTGATCTATGTATATCATACGAAATGGAGCCATTTGCTTGAGTAGAAAAGATTGACTTGAGTTTTTATGTTTCACGACTTTATCGACTTTATCTCCAATGGCTTTGATTAAAGTTCTTTCATCATTGAGATGTATAGAGTAGGAGACTTCTCGGTCGATCTTGCTGTGCACAGACCTTCGAATATCTAATAAATTGTCAACTGAAAAAAAGGCCATCATATTGTCCGGTAATTTGACATCGAGAGGATAATTAACTAACCACTTGAAACTGGTTAACAAAGGAAAGATTGTTAGGTCAAAAGAACATGGCCTTGACGTCTCTCGACAAACTACCATTTGTATATCCAGTCGTTCTAAAGAGCGAGAAATGTTTTTTTCGCAATATCTCAACCAATATTAAGAGAAAGTCAGAACAAACTGGAACTTCCGATTCAATGAATAGCTCTTTTATCTCAGAACAATTTTGCAGGAAATTATCCAATTTGATCATGTCCACTTTTCGCTTAGTGAGTGTTAGACAGAGTGATTGAACACGGGAAAATTGACATTCAATCTTATTTATATTGTGAAAGACCGTCTTCAGTCGCTGAAGGTTTGGTAAAGTCTCATTTTCAATAAAAATTGCCTTCGTTTGTTGGTGGAGTCCTTAATTCGATCAATTTTTCTGGCAAATTAAAAACTATACCTCGGTGTGGTAAGTAATTGCTGTAATCATCCACATACAAGTCCACATACAACAATTCCAATCGTACGAATGATTTGAAAGATACTTTTCCAAAAGCGAGTGGCTCAAGATTGATGTGTCCATCGAAGTGAAGTTCTCGTAAATTATTTGACTCTCGAAGCATATGCAAGACTTCAAAAATATCACCATCATGACATTTGAAAAATTCTAAATTTGGAAACACAATCGACATCGCATAAATATCAGGGACATGAATGTACTTGATGGAAGATGCCATTGAAGAATTCATCGGATCCAGCGATATAAATGAATCATCGCCATGACATCTCTCATCAAGTAATTGTGCATTGACGATTTGGTGGGAGGAATTACTTGACTTGAAGCTCTCCGGACATATCTTGATGAACTGTCCTTTTTTGTATAACTGACGTACTCTTTCGAAACACAAGTTTCGATGATACTCGTACAAATCAAATGTCGATAAATTGGGAAATGTTTTAGCAAAAGTCTCGTAGAAATTTAAATCATGTGTATGCATGATGCTACGAAAAGAAAAATATATCAACTTGCTAGCTAAAGGTGAATTGCTGAATTTGCTCCAAACGAAATTATACTCAGATGCATCGAACATCGTCACATTTGGACAATATTTGGCCATGAAGTCAAGTAGACTGTTCATGAGTGAAACCATCAATAATTCATTTTTTTCATCAATATAATAAATCTCCGTGAATGATCTTGTTGAATGGTGAAGGGAGGTTGAAAGTTGAACAGTGGTTCCATATTAATTGGTCTCATTCCCGAGTATTGTCGAACACTCGCCTTGATGGTGAGAGCCAGTATTTCCTCACAAATTCGCTTGAATCTCTTGTTGATCACTCTCAAGTTGGCCAATCCATTGCCTGTGAGCGAGCTGAATATTCGTAACAAAATTTCATCTGGAAAAGACTGCAAATCCATATTTTTATCCGGACCAACTTGATGTGAAGCTAACCACAAGAAAAAATGGCAGAAAGGATTGTCTTCAACTCCACCCGATCGATGGAACTGGCGCGAAACCATTTCTCGGAAAGATTTAAGTCTTTTTGTCCAACTGTTTACTGGCTGAAGATTCATTGGGTTTCACAGAATTCATGATGTTTTAATCGTCAGTGAGCGGCAAAACAAAACAGAATACTACTGAACTTTCATCTGATTCGATTAGTATATTGGTTTGACGAATGACATGTAGATCAAAATAAATTACATATTTCTACTATTTAACACACTTTGGCATTTGAATGAATTTTATTGGCAAGCTGACAGCTTTTTCATAATCAAAGTTTTTCTGATGTGTTCGTGATGTTTATTTTCAAATAAATTCTGACAAATTTCATACTATCCGATTTGCTTCTGTTTATCAATTGAAAGTTCTTGTTCAATACCGATTTACTTGTCACACCTTGATTAATCTGTCTGCACTTTGGTCTGCTTGTTTCATTCTCCAAGTGACTGACTAGAGAAACAGGTGAAATCATTTGATAAGCTTCAAGCTTCTTGCGAGAAATTTTAAGATCATTTTCAAATCTACTAATTGATCCAAATTTACCTTGATAGTGTTCTTGCATGGATAATGAGAGTGATCTCTCACGAGATGATTCAGCTTTTACTTCACTTGAGCTTGGCATTGATGGTGGCAGTGCTTTATTCATCGTCTTTGATGATGAACCAGTAATATCGGTTGATTTTCGCAATGAACATTTCTGTAGATTGTTCTTCACATTTTTATTTAATGAAGAATTAAAAGTATATGCGAAATCAGATGGTGAACTTGTTTGTGCGAATTGAAAATGGATTTTGAAAAACTTTGTTCGTAACTTCTTCCACCCTAGTAATTCTTCGTGGTTGAAATTATAGACTGTCGAAGCATTGGATATTATGTCCTGTAGATGTAATACACTATCGTTCATTCTGTATGTCAATTTCCTCAAGATTCTAGATTCAGCCAAATTAGAGATTGTCGTTACAGTGTGAAACATTGAACTATGACGAATTAATTTTTCAGGAGCGATTGGTGAATGGAAAAAACTCCGACCCTTACGACTCGAGACAATCACATCAATCGTCATTTCGAATGGTCTTTTAGCTGCTTGACCAATAAACTGAATTATTTCATCTAGAATTGACAAGAATCCTAATTCTTTTTCATACTTATTGACCAAAACAAGAGAATCAATTGTTTCAAGCTCAAGAAAGTTAGTCAAAATTTGAATAATAGTGGGAGGAAAGAATTCTAATATGTATATTTTACGCAACTTTGGAGCTATTTGCTCGAGGACAGATAAGCTCGACTTTTTATAGTTTACGATTCGATCGATTTTATCTCCAATGGCTCTGATTGAAGTTCCTTCATTATGAAGTGGTATATTGTAGCAGACTTGGTTGATCTCACGATGTGCAGATCTTCGAATGGCAAGTGAATTCTCAATTGAACTGTAGACGATCATATTGTTTGGTAATTCGATATCGAGAGGTAATTAACTAACCACATGAAGCTGGTCAACGAAGGAAAGCTTTTTAGGTCAAAAGAACATGGTTTCGAGGGCCTCTTGGCAGACTACCATTTGTATATCTAGTTGTTCTAAAGAGCGAGAAATGTTATTCTGCAATAGGTCAACAAATATTTGGACAAAGTCAGAGCGAACCAAGAACTTTAAATTGATAAATAGCTCTTTTATCTTTGAACAATTTTGAAGGAACTTGCCCAATTTGATCATGTCCACTTTTCGTCTTGTGAGTTCTAGACAGAGGGATCGAACACAAGGAAATTGATATTCAATCTTATTCATGTTGTCAAAGGCCGTCTTCAGTCGCTGGATGCTTGGTAAAGTTTCATTTTGGATGGAAATTGCATTTGATGGTAGATCAAGTCTTAATTCCATTAGTTTTCTCCGGCAAATGAAAAGTTATCACTGGATGTGATTTTTCAATTAATATGCTTGAAAAGGTGAAATCCAATAATTTCAATCGTGGAAAATTGACTGAAAGATACTATTTTAACTTTCGACCAGAGTGGCTTGGTTAAGCCGGAACTATGAAAGTGAAGTTCTCGTAAATTATTTGACTCTCGAAGCATATGAAAGACTTTGAGAGGCTCATTGCAAAAACCTTTAAAAAATTCCAAATTTGGAAAAACAATCGATGGATTAAGTACCCTCCAAAAACCATTTATAAGAACAATGTACTTGATGGAGGATGCAATAGAATGATTCATTGGGTTTAGCGGTCCTGGAAAAAAGTTATGACAACCGTCATCAAAGGCTTGTGCATTGACAATTCGGTTGTCAGAATCATATGACTTGAAGCCGGAACAGGTCTTGATTAATTGTCCATCTTTGTATGACTGACGTACTCTTTCGAAACAGAAGTCTTTATAGTTCATTGTTATAAAATCGAATGCCAATAGATTGGGAAACTTTTCTGCAAAATTTCCGTAGTCATTTGGTACATTCGTATAAGGCCTAGAGAAGTGATAACAAGAAAAATATATCAACTTTGTGGTTAAGGAAGAATTGCTGAATTTTTTCCAATAGACACAATACTCAAATGCATCGAACATCCTCATATTTGGACAGTATTTAGACATGAAGTCAATTAGGTTGTTAGGTACCATTGTTATTCCACGCGGGGTTCATCGTAATAATGAATCTCAATGAATGATCTTGTTTAATGGTAAATAGAGAAGAAGAGATGAATAGTGGTTCGAGATCAATTGGTCTTGTACCATGATATCGTCGAACAGTCGCCTTGATTGTGAAAGACAGTTTTGCCTCACAAATTCGCTTGAATTTTTTGTTGATTACTCTCAATAGAGCCAACTCATTACCTGTCATCAAGCTGAATATTAGTAGCAAAATTTCATCTGGAAGAGACTGTAAATCCATATTCTCATATGATAGATTCTTATTTGTTGTGAAGGCACTGGTAAATAAAAGCAAAATGGCAGAAAGAATTGTCTTCAACTCCACCTGATCGATGGAACTGGCGCCAAAACATTTCTCAGAAAGAGTAAAGTCCAATTTGCCCACGGGCTTACTGGCTAAAGGATTTTACAGAATTCATGATGTTCAAATCATCAGTTTGGCGGTAAAAGACCAGAATCCCATTTAAACTTGAATCATTTCCATTTAACATTAGTTGATTCAACCACTGTATTGGTCTAACAAGAGGCTCTATTTACCTTTTGATTGGAACAAATTGCATATTTCACCTGTTAAACACTTGAGCATCCAAATGAATTTTATTGGCAAGTGTGAAACTCATCAGTTACTCCTCTACCTTAACCAGTTTAGTTGCTTCATTCACGCTGGGAAAAAATTATCTAATGCTTGACCAAACAAGTCCAACAGTCGAAGTTACCAAGATGAATCAATTGTTGTGTCAAATGGCAAAGAATCGCTGATTGTACTGAGCAAAAAGAGACCTGACTGTAGAATTAAAATGTACGAGATGCATCACATTCAAACCTCTCGGTAAATCAATAGTTGATCAAGTTGATTACACAATTGGCAAGCGAACAAGTAAGTATTTCCTCCTGTTATTAAGTTAAAGCTACATACGAGTTCTGCTTGATCACTTCTTTTCATGGATTATATTTGCTCAGATTGTGAAAAAAACAACCTTCAACAATAAAAGTAACAATTTTTTTCATCTTCGACAACAAAAGCATCAACGTCACCCTTATTATCATCAACATCAATGGTGCCATCGAAATCACTTGCACCAGTTGATGTTATTTCACATTCTCCTATTGTACAGGTTGAAGCATCTTCATCATCTTCATCCTTATCTTTATCACCTTTGGTAGAGTTTAGTGATGCTACAAATCAACACCTGTTACTAATTCATCACATCATAAATCACCTGAACAATCATCAACATCTTCATTGTATGTGTTGAGAAGATTAAAGCATAATTTTTTCCTGGTTAATCTGTCTACCGGTCATTTGTCAGGAAAAGTCGATCAACTGATTCGCTCGGTGTAATTGATAACAATGTTGCAATTTGTCCAAATGATTTATGCAACAATCTTGATGTCATTTGAAAGTTTCAAATATATTTCGATCAATGTGATCAAATTCAAATATGCTTTTACAAATCAATCCAAAGAATAGTTAAAAATTGTTAGTTATCTTTGGTCTCATGGATCTGTTTAACCTTGAATTGCATTTGATCGATTGCATCTTTACAAGTAAAAATGGCCCATTGTATCACTGTTTACTGCTGACTGGTGACTTTCAGTTGTTCATTCTGTAAAATATTTCATCCTTTTGTCTTGATCAATTGCTCTTGACTCTGTTGACCTCATCAGTTGTATTCTTTTGTTGTAATTTGAATGTAACTGTAGTCACATGCTGTTAACTCATTGACTTTGGTTCACTGTGTTCTCACCAAGACGTCCACTGAATGACCAATCAGTTCATTTACATTTCATCTGGTTCATTGCAAATTCATATTTTCTACACATATCCATTTTGTATGTTACATGTTGATGATGTTTCATTTGTTTCACCTATTCAACATCCGCATCCCTCCTCCTGATACAAATTTTGGTGATGAAAGAAACTTTTTTCTTCTTCCTTCCTGTTGATGGAAGTAAACTCAACAAGATGATTGAGAAAAACTCAATTGATACTTCATCATACAAAAGTCAATTATTTCATTGATATTCTTTTCAAATGTTACCCAACTTACAATGACACTCGAAATCGTTGTATTTGCAATGGAAAGAAAAGTTACCATTTCCAAACCAACTGATGATGAAAACATATTCAAATGAATCCATACTTGATGGATCTTTCCACTTTATCTGTTACTTGAACAAAGAACTTTGTACATTTCGAATGTTAATAGATAAATGAAGAGAGAAAAAAATGACCAAAAGATCAGATGGATATTAAAATGTGAACTTACTAATGGTAGATGTTGAATAACATGCAACAAGTTAAATGAATCATCTACTAATGGATGAAATGCAAGTAAATTCAATGGAAATGTAAGCATTGGAAAGTGGAAAAGAATATTACCACGAGTTGATTCTTTCTATGTTCATAAGTTTATATTTATATATGTGTGCGATCGCGTGTAGTAAAAAGTAATTGCATTAATTCACTCATTGCACGATTTGTACATGAACACAACAAATGGCATTAATTCAATCGGTCAAGGTTAAAACAGGAACCAATTCAAATGGTTATGAAATGATTGAATCATTCGTTGAAATGGTAAACTTTGTACCTCTTGTTAATGGAACTTCTTCTTTAAACTTCACGAATAAAAATATAATAAATTTACTTCCTACTTTGATGTCTCCAACATTTGACCATCATGGATATGACATCATCACCAAGTCAACCGAGTTAAAGTTGATAAACTTCCGGTCGTTTCTCTGTGTATATTTGTTCATCATCATCATCATCATCATTCTCATCCTCATCATCCTCGTACATCGCATTTTACATTGTTTACTTTGTCTTCAAGAATGAAATTTTTACTTTTACATTTAAATATTGCTTTCACTTATTCATCACTTCCTTGTTATCTTTTGAAATAACCTTAACAAATTATCATTTTCACCATAATACAATGACAATTATTACATAACATCAGAGGAGGAAAAGAAAAAAATATGTAAGTTGAATGATTTAATGATACTTTTTTTCTTCAATTGTCTGTAACAAATTGTACTTACTTTCATCAGTTCAATTGAAAATTAACTTAACACATTAATAAATATATAAACTACTGTAATATATGTTATTCATGAACAAAGATTAACTTTTTTCCTTAACATAGACAGTGACAAAGTACAAGTGATGTAACAACAAAAACAAACTAACCAAAAGGTTGTGAAAAGGAAAAGAAAAAACAATTTTCACAACTGACAAGTTTAAAAATGTTCCTTGTGTTTAAAGTTTACTTTTCTTTATTTTAACATGTTCTTTCTTTCTTTTATTGAATTTTTTTTTATCTTTTCTCTTCTCATCCTCTTCTTTTTTTTTGGCAACCCTTTCTTGATCTTTCTCTCTTTTTTCATGGTTTTTAGTTTCACTGACAGGTTTTTTGAACTTTCACTTCTAAGCTAGCAATTAAAAAGGCAAAAAAAGTAAGGAAATTCCTGTTGATAATGTTTTTTTTCTCCTCTTTTTTCTTCTTCACCTTCTTCATCTTCTTCATCTTACTCTTTTCCTCTCGCTTTCTCACCCCTTTGATGTGTGTACATGGATGTTTGTATGTGTATAAGTGCAGTTAGTTGATGTGACGTTATATTTTTTTTCCTTTCCTTCTTTACTTGAGGCTACTTTCACCTTGTGTGATGCGGATGCACATTTTTCTTCATCCTCCGATCCTCTCATCGACCCAACACACACATACATACATACATACACACACTTACATATACATTCATACAAAGATAGACAGACAGACAGACAAGGTCGACAGTGTATAACTGTGAACATTTTATCCTTTCCTTCTTCTTATATTTTTTCTTCTTCTTTTCCTTACTCCCTGTTGTGGTATCAATTGGTCCAGGTTTTTCAGTGAAAATAAAATAACAGCGAAAGGAAGAGAAAGAAGAAAAACCTTTCGTCCGTTAAAAGTTCACTTGCAGATTGCACTGTACTCTGTCTCCCTGATTCAAGGTAATTTAAGTGAAATTCCTTCTCCTGTTACCTTTAAAGAGCAAACCACACATCGTCATCATTACTTAAACATAAGGAGCGAGTTACTTTGCAAATTCAATCTTCTCAGCAAGACATGAACAACCGGCTATATCATGAGTCACTTAACATCTTTCCTCTCTTTCTCTCTCTCTCTCAACTTCATCCGCATCCCGGTGTCAATGTGTTGCCTCTTTTATCGTTTTTTACCCTTTGCCCTGACTGTGATGATGGTTTAAAAAAAAAGTCCAATGTACTCATCATGGATCATTGATGGTCATCATTTTGTGTATATATACATTTGTATAGACAACTATCAATGTATCTACATCTACATGGTGTACATTATGTCATTTAATTTGTCGTGTGATTGGACCTAAACTTCACTTCAAAGGTCACACGGTGGTAAAGTAAAATGGTTTTTAAAGCAATTGACATACAATTTACTTGATCATATTAAACTATTGTCTTGTTGATATTTTCTCATATGTGTCTCATGTGAATTATCATCATTAATATGATTATTATTATTACGTTTTTTTCTTTCCCTTCATATTTTTATCCCTTTGTGACTTGCCGTTCCTACCTCTTGGTCCTTAATTGCGTTTTCAAGATGATTCCACCCTCTAATTCTCATCCTCATCCTCATCATTTGATACTTTCAGTATATATATATGTGTGTGTATGAATGTGTCTGTCTATCTGTATTTCTTTTCTGTCTGGTAAAATCTTGACTGTACCATCCTCCTACTCATCTTATTTTGTACCCGGTTCATCCTACTGCAATAGTTAAAGCTATGGGTGCCGTTTTAAGGTGAGCTAAGGATTAAATTGAGTAAGGAAAGAAAAAAATTTACTCTTCAACCAAAGATGTATCAAATATGTAAGAGAAAGAAAGAATGAAAAAAAAATAACATTCATAAGAGAATCATCAATAGGAAAAACAGTTAAATTGCAAAGTAAAGTACAAGAGGGAACAAAAATCTCTCTCTTACACTAAGAAGAAGAAGAAGATCCTTGTAACTTAACAAGAGTCATAAGAGGAGTATTACATGGAAATATAACTGTTAAACCTGTAGCAAGAGCAACAGGTGGCATAATACATGAGAAATGGTGAAGATGGTGAATACTTCACGGTACATACATGAACACATACACATACATAGTACAGTTATATAAGGATGAACATGAGGATGAAGATGAAGATGAAGGAGGGAGGATGAGTAACTACATTGAGCTTTTACAACACATACACTCTTTAACTCTTGAAAGAACAAGATGATGAAGAAAGAAAGAAAGAAAAAATAAGGTACACTAATACAACATCTACAATCCACGTGACTACATCAACTTGTACACTTGGATGTTATCATTTTTTATTCCATTTCATTTTTACTCCTCACCTGCTTACACTGAAATAATAAAGGTAAAGGTAAAAAAAATATAAAGAATCATAGATGTAAGTGTACCTGTGCCTGAGATAGATATGAATCAGACATACCAAGTGAATCAAAGTTAAACTTTGTACACTCTTATATGTCTTATGTGTGTGTGTGTCTGTGTCTGTATGAATGTTTATGTAAGTCGTAGATTAGTGGGTGATGGGTTATGTTTAACTGTGAGTATGTCAAATTATTGTTAAATTTAACCAAGTACCAGTCACAAATGCAACGATGAATTATCAATACAATTGAAAATCATTCAGTTTCAAATCATCCTTTTTGATCAAAAGTAAAAGTTTACATTTCATCATCATCAACAACAACATTGTTGATTAAAATGTTTTAACTTGCTCTTGTTCTTACTTATACAGGTTCAATTTAAATGTATGATGATGATTCATTGGACAAATCGATTGAATGATGTTAACTTGTTACAATTGTTCATTTCATATTCTTCATCTTCTTCTTCACAATGTTTGTTGTTTATTCACTGTCTTACCTTGTTACAACAAGTGTTGTTTTAATTGTATTCTACTTCCTTTATTTTTTGTTCTTGTTGTTTCTTACTTCACCTGATTGTTGAAGTAAAAATAGACACGTGGACAACACGAGGAAGAAAGAAAAAGTAACAAAATATTACAACAACAGATTCTCTTTGAAACTTCACCCATTTGTTGTTACACTTGTTGTTGTTGTTGTTGTTGTTGTTGTTGTTAACTTGACTGATGGCTCATTGATTTACAATTTGTCAGATTTTCACTCTCTAACACAATTTACCGCATCCGCATCTTATTATTGTTCAATGAAAGTTAGTGTATATTCAACATTCAAATGATAGTGTAAGAGAGAGTTCAAAGGACAAAATTAACTTTAACACACTAATTTCATTTGTATCTACTGTTTATATTGTTGTTGGTTGGTTGGTTGGTTAAGTTAGATTAAAATCATTCTACTCACCATTTGCAAAAGGAGCGTTGTGACACACCACAAAGTTTACCATTTACACTGAATCATCAGTCTTTCATGTTGATTATCAAATGTTATTGTTGTTGTTGTTGTTCTCTTTATCCTTTTTTTTCTTTCCTTCTTTCTTTCACTATTCAATACAATTTAGTGTCACTAAAGTAATTACACTTAAGGTGTGTCACATAGTTCAATGTGTAATAGATCAAATGGTCAAGTAAAAGTGAAATAGACAAATTTTCACATTATCATCAAACACAATATACATCAATAAAATTCAAATTAAATGATAAAAGAAGAACATCACCTTTTTTTTCTTCTTTACTACTTGTTTCTTTCTAATGAATTGTAAGAAAGAAAAAAGATAAAAAGGAAGTTAATGTACTTTCATCATATAATTGACTTTCTCGCTTGTTGTTCAATTTATCTAAAATTGACTCCTTGACCTACAATTAAGTTTTGTTGTAAAATTATCCTTGTCGTTGTCGCTGTTGTTGTGCTTTATGCCCCTGTTTTTTTTTTCTTCTTCTCTTCCATAAGTATCAATGAAAGTTCATCTTAATGTCAAGTGGATAACAAACTGTAGACAAATGAGTGGATAAAATGTACAATTTAGTTTTACTTTAACTTGTTTGTTTACCTCTGACTGATTTCATGTGAAAAGAGAGAGAGAAAAAGAACATTTAATGATTCAGGTTGCTAACAAACAGGAAGCAAGTAAACGGACCCACATTTTACTTTATTCTTTTTTATTGTGTCTGTTGCAGTGGCTCACAAGAACAACAACAGCAACAACTACAACAACACTGGTGCAAACCATTTGGCCCGAGGTAACATTTGTCTCACTTTCGTATGCATTCATTTGAAATATTTCTCTGGGCCAACTTTTACCTTTTTAAAATCTCATCAAGGACTCGCTCTGTCTGTCTGTCTATTCAATGACATACTTTACTCTTGTCTACTTGATTTTATTGCCCTGTAACTCATCTGATTACAGGAAGAACAGGGCCAGGGACTCAGGGGTGTCAAGAGTCAAGAGGTGAATTTGCTTTATTTCTTTTCTTTTCCTTTCTTTTCCTTTATCTTAGTCGTGTCAATTAAATTTCCACCAAATCTACTACTCTACAATTGGTCCTATTCAAGTAAATTACCTCATTTTCACTTTTGACTGAGTGACTTTTCATGCTTTTTACTTTTACTTTACTTGATATACTTTTACCTGACAACATTTTCAAGTGCCACAAGGCCAGGTCAAATGTTGAGGGAAAAAAAAAGGACCACCTTGATGATGAACATTCTCCTCGTTCCAGGCGGTCTCATCATCGTCATCTTATTCTAATACTGATTTTTTTTCTCTCATTCTTCTTCTCTTCATTTGTTCTTCATTGTGTTGGAAAGAGAAAAAAAAGAAAGAATCACATTCATCTGTCTTGTCGAATTTACCTACACAGACAATTGTAGTCACAGATTCACAAAGAAAAAATTCATTTGTCAATAGGACCATTTGAACTGTTACAAACAGTTCTTCTTCATCTTTCTTTTTCTTCCTTTCTTTATTTCTCTTTCTCTTTCTCTGGATCTTCTTCTCTTTGTGTCATCCAATTGAATACTCGACCGAAACACAATGATAAGTCCACTTACTTACCAAACAACCAAGTAACTTGTAGTATACTTCTGATCAGTACAAAACCTGTGAAAGATTTTAAACTTTATGGTCTCTTCTTTAAACGTTTTTTAAAATGTTTAATGAATTTTTCTCTTCTTTCTTTCATTCTTATTTCAATCATCACAAGTCCTACTTTTACCACATTGAACATTTGAACATTTTTTTTCTTCTTCTTCTTATCATTTTGTTCACATTGTTCATAAATGATGTACAACATAATAAAATACAGTGACAGTTTATTTCTCATCTCATTTGAATGAAAATAATGAAAAGAATTGAAAAGAAATCAAATGGAAAAAGATTTACAATAAAAATATCTTCAAGTTGATCACTTAACATGCTTATAGGTGACAAAGGTTGACCATTTAACAGGTTGAATAAGTCAGGTAGTAAGAAGAAGAAGAAAAGTGTATTCATTTACACCTGACAAGACAAGACTTACAAGTGAATGTAACAACAACAGTATAACTACTTATAATACTTGTAAGTTTTCTTCTTCATCATCTTTTCTCCTTTGACAAATTGTTCCATAAGAATGTACTCAGATTGATTTAACTGACCAACAACATAGTATATATATATACACACACAATGTATTGATGTGGATGGACTTTTGTTAATTTCATCATCACCATCATTTTCAACTTTACCTTAAGGTAAAATAAGAAGATTGCCATAACTAGTGATGAAGATGCTGTTAATACTTTTCTTCTTCTCTCTTTCATACTCTTTCATCAACTCACAACCGATATTAACAACAACAGGTGAAGAAAGGATATATAAGAAAGAAGAAGAAAAGAAGAAGAAGCGAAGATACAAGAAGCAGAATAAAGTAGTAAAGAAATAGATAATACTTTGAAGATGAAAGGAAACAAATTTTCTTCTTCCTTACTCACTGAGTAACAAAAAAATCAGGCCCCTTAAGATGAGGGATGGAAAAGCAGGGAAATTTGTTCCCTTCTTCACATACAAATAAGAACCAGAGGGAGAAGCCAAGAGATGGCCATCATGTAATAACAGAATAGAATACTCATTATCATCACTCATTAAACAGGAAGAGAAGAGGAAAAAGAAAAAAATACTGCGGTCAGTGAAGAAAACACTTGGCTATAAATCGTATCATATATCGTATCCAATGTTAGGGCTACAATTTTTTCTCAGTTTTAGTGTTATAGTCATACCCGTCGATAATTGACCTGCCCTGAATTTGTTTTAAATTGACTTACAGTGCAAACATAACAACAACAACAACAACAACAACAGCATATTCACTAATATTCACTTGTACAAGAAAGGAAGAGAAAGTTTTTCCAACTTTCCATTTCATCCTGTTACATTTTGTTTCCCTTTGTACAATGTGTTGTCTATTAATAAAAATTATCTTCTCATATTTAAGTGATGGTAAAGAAAAAAGAGAAATACAAGTTAAATTGTAGTTTAAAATTTATTGTTGTTGTTGAAAATTACTTTCAACATGAAAAGAAGAAGGAAGGAAAACATTTTACCTATGGGTTGACAGTTACAACTAAAACATTTTAAGATACACTTGACAATTAAAGTCCTTTTTTTAGTGTCCAGGTCACAGTCAGTAGTTACGAATGTCAATTCACTGCGGGCAATTTTGTTCTTATTTCTTTTTCTGGTGAAGGGCGAAGACATTTTGTAAGATCTTTCTTTTTTTTCCTCTTAGTATTTGTGGACAGGTGAAAAGAATGTAAGATACATACATACACAAATACAGTTGACTACTATGTTGATTGGTTAGTCCTTGTATGGCCTGAAAAAGTCTTCCTTGACGATGAACCAGTGAGCGATTATCAAGTAATTTTGGGCACTTGAACCTTTTCTTACCTTTAATCAGTCGGGGTCCATCCTTTGGACAATACTTCATCAACAGTAACATCCGCATCATTTGAATTATCCATTCTACTTGACTTAGATGAATCTGATTGATCTTTCATCATTTAAAAACAAAACAAAAATTTCACACACATACAAAGATATCGGATGTAAAAATTTCACCCACATGAAGAGATGTTATATATTTTTTGGTTGTTGTTGTTGATCCTTTGACTCATTAACTTACTCTTCACAATAGTTGAAAACGGTAACTGATTAACCCTGTTGACTAGATTGTCTTAACAATTGTACTTGGGTGCTTAAGGTTCATGCAGTGATTTTCATCTGACCCAGCTGGTTACCTGGTCTTGAGATCAATTGTCATTAACTTCGCCCAAAGGAGTGAAAAATAAAACAGAACCATCTTACACACATGAACATGAACATGAACAGATAAACAGTTTAACTGTTCTTTCTTCTTCCTTTCCTCCAAAGTGATGCAAAGGTTCATCCACGTTTAATGTTAAACTAAGAATGAATGAAAGAGAGAAAAAAAAGGTACCAAATTGACATACAAGCCATTGTTACACAATTGTACCAACAAGTACAAGGGTAAGGAATACATTTTACCAAGTAAACTGCATCACAAACACTCACTTAGCGGTGAGATGTTCTTTACCTTTACAGTTTTTTTGTGTGTTGTTGTTGTTATCGTTATTCGTTGTTTCTTCTTAACTTCTTTTCTCTTATCCTCATCCACCCCCACCTGTAGCACCTGTTTATCCGTGACCCTTGCACTCTTTACACTCACCAGTTACTACAATAATAATAATAAAATCTATACATTTTAACCATTAATACTGTACAAATTTGTTTTTTTCCCTTTTCTATCATAATGATAAATAATAAAATAAAAATATATCGTAAAATGACCATTTTAACAACACACTCACACAAATTTTCTTCTCTTCATCTATCCATTTGATGATGTGTTGATTTAGTACTCTATCTGTCTTTGACAATCAAATTAAATGGTTAAATAATTTATTTTATCCCGTTGACAGAATGAAAAAAATAAAAAATATACATCAATGACCGTCAAATATATATATATTTTTTTTTTACCTTTTAAAAATCCAAAAATGACAATCATTTTATCACTTTAAAGTGGGCGAAGTTTATAATAGTTAACTTTAACTTTGCAAATGAATCATAATTTTTATTTTATTTGAACCTGAAAAATAAATTTGTAAACACATTCACACAAGTTTAAATTGACAAGACAATTTAAAGATATCAGACAGGTGCAACATAATCAATGATGATGGAGAGAAAGAGAAATGAAAAGAAAAACGAAAAAGAAAAATACTTTTCATTCGATTTATTGTAAAGTTGAAAGTTTATTCTTTTTTCCTTTTAACATTCATTGAAATGATGAAATGATGAAATGATGAACTTTCTTCTTTTCTTCTTCTTGTTGTTCAAATTGTTCTTCCTTCAAGTTATTTGGTTGTAATTAAATTCACTTTTACCAGTAAATGAACTGCAGGTGTTTGATTCGCTCTCAATTTAATATTAAATTAACTATGGATGGATGATGAAGAAAGAAGAGAAACATTTTCCAAGGAAATTTAAAGTTGAATATTTCGCTTAATGATTTTTGAATTCTAATCATTGTGCTGTTGTTGTTGTTGTTGTTGGATGAGTTAACGAAGCATAACTCAATCGAACAATTACACTTGGTCAGTTAGGGTAAAATCAATTAAAGTGTCCTTTGAAAATGTACACCTGTTGCACTTGAAGTTGCATCGTGACCAATGAAGTCACAAACATATCCACAACAACAAGTTAAACATAATATAGAAAGTTATTTACACAAAAAAGTAACCAAAAAAAATATATATTAAATATCAAGTGACATCAATAGTAACAAGACACAGGAAATACCAACAACATCAACATCAACAACAAATTGGGCCAATGAAGTGAATTACAATTAGCATTTGATTGTTTCCTTGGCTTTTGTGGTTGTGGATAAAGAACAAATATGTTTTGGTTACATTTTTTACTTTATTCTGATGCATATGTAGTAGCTGAGAGCGATGCTTTTTCAAATTACAATCATCAATAAAACAACAGACACAATCAACCAAATGATATGGTTGGTGAAGAAAAGGAAAGCGCGTTAACTTAAATTACATTTTTATTCGGTTAAAAAAAAAATTTTTAAAGAAAGAAAGAAAGAGGGAGAAGACAAGACAAAAAATAACGTACAAAGTGAGAAAGATAACAAATTACATCAAGTAACTGAGTAAGAAAAAGAGAGAGAAAGGAAAAAAATATATATATAAAAAATCAATCCATCTCATTTAAGGTTTACCATTAAAATAAAATCGAAAGAAACACCTGAAAAATTTCAATTGCAAATTGATCAAATAAAGATCAAATGAGTAACCGGAAAAACTTACTTACTTACTCAAACTCATATACATTTCTTCATATTCCTACATAACTTGGGTGACTGAATTTTGTTGATTGTAATTTAATGAACATTTGTTCAGACAAATAAGTCATCAGTTGATCATGAGTTCAAGTAAGATGGTAAGTTGACAAAACTGTTTTGTTCTTGTTGTTTAGAAGAAGAAAAAAGTTTTTTCCAAGTAATCTTTTCTTCTTAACTGAATGACCACCTGGACTGCTTTTAATTGTCCTTGGGTGGGGTCAATTTGTACACATGCACATATTTCAGTTGTTTTAATTGTTGTTGCGACTGTGATACCATTTTGAATAGAGTTGATATACAATTCATCGAATTGTTCTATTCTACTCTTATACTATTTTTCCAGTCATCCATGGCCTTCAAATGTGATCTGGGTGAAACTGACACAACAATTCATTCACTACAACAACAACAAAAACAACGAAAAAAGTTATCTTTTTCTTCTCTTTCACATTCATTACAACTGATTCATCAAATGACTGATCTTTGTTTCTTTTGTCATTCAATTTACTTGTGAAAGTATATTTTCATGGTATCTAGTTGATAAAAGGGGAAAAAAAGATACAATTTAAATTTACCCCTTCCGTTTAAATGTACGATGATGGATGGATTGTTTTAAAAAGTTGTTAAAAGAAAATATTTTTCACACTACACTCACAATGAACTAATTGTTGTAGAAAAAAAATGACATAATTCAATTGATATAATACATTTGTATCAACTTTAACTTATTGTAAAACAGATAGTGTTTTAAAAGTTAAACTCATTAAACTTCAAATGAACTTAACAAATGTAACATTTTTTCCATCATTTTAAACTTGAAACAAAGAATATTTTGCACTTGATGAAGTATATAATGAGTAAATTTTAATTGTAAGTAACAAAATTAAGTAACTTGGTTGAACACTAACTAATCAACAACAACAAGAACAACAACAGAAAGGAAACAATTACAACACCATTGACCATGTTGTACGTGTAACAATTCACCAGGGAAAGAAGAAGTTGACAAAAAAAATCATAATATAACATTTAAGTATAGAAAGAACTTTACATTAAAATACCACAAAAGTTTTAGACAAAATACACAACAAAAAAAAAGTAGAACTAAATTAGAAATGGCTCATAAATTACACTGCTTGTTGCAGTACAGCTTGTTAGGTTGTAAACTAGTTTACTCAGTAGCTTGGTAAATTCTAGTGAAAAGTATAAAAGGTTTTTGGTAAAAGGAATGAAAAAAAGAAAAAAACTTATCAGTAAATAAACACACAAAAAAAAAAGTTTTTTTTTGTTGCTTCTTTTTATTGTTATTATACAACATCAAAGTCACCAAAAAAATGTAATTTTAGATCATTTAAACTTTTTAAAACTTTTTTTCTTCTTTCATCTATCTCGTTGTAAGTTGTTGGTCGATGTGTGTGGCTTTTGTCAAGTTATAGTTTATTAAGTATTGAAATAGTTTAAAGTAATAAGAATAAGGTGAGGAAAAAATGTAACAAATTTTCATACACAATAACAAATCTAAGTAAATGGAACGGTAAAGAGAAAGAGGAAGAAGATAAAAAAGCAAAAGTGTCCATCATCATCATCATCGTTGTTGTTGTTGTTAGAAAATCATGATCAGTCATGAGAAAGAACACCTGTTACTTATTAAAATGTGTATTTGATCTGTTGAGATCTGTAAACACCCGTAAAAGTAGTAACAGTAATTGAATAACTGTCTTCACAAGTAATACAACATGAACTGACCATCACACAAGGTCAAGTTGATTTGACCAATTGAGTAGAATGAAAGAACAAGTGACCAGTAAATACAGCATCAACATCAACAACAACAACAATTACAATAACAATTGCTTTTCATTCAAGTGTTTTATTAATTTATCAGTCGATGAATGAATTATCACTCATTTGACCATTTGACCAGTTCATCATGATGAACATCCTTCATTCAAGTTAAATAAATTGCGTGCATGAAGCATCCTTCATTTCAATAACCTTGTCTAATTGTGTAAACTTAATAACTGTTTCGTTCATTTGAGTAAAATTTGTTGTTGATTTAACCGAAAAATTCATTCAGTCAACTGTTTAACTTGATTAAAAGTAAAACATGAATTGAATGAAAAAGAAAAAAGAAAAAGAACTTTAAGAACAGTTTGCAAAGTAAGTTGATTTATGACAATAATAAAGTTAATTTAACAGTCACTTGATCGAATAATATTGTTGACACTTGACACTATCAAGTGATACTGAATAATTTATCCATCAGGTTGATTATAAATTTAACACATTTCAAGTTAATTTTTTTCTTCTTCTTTTCAATTGAAATATTACAATATTTGTCATTTAATTTGTTTTTTGTTGTTGTGTGCAAAAAAGTTCAAAGAAATGAGACAAACTAATAAAGAGTAAGACACACTTTCAAATACAAATACACTTGACACAGGTGAAAAGTATTCTATTGATATAACAGTTGAAAATGTGTTAACGTGTGATGATGATGATGAAGATGGTTAAAGTAGTGGATAAATTGTTGAATTAAATCAGACATTTTCAGGTTAAAGTAGAAAAAATAAGTTTCAAATTCAATGTACAACAACAAGAAGTAAGTTCAAAGTTAAAAGTAATACAATATTTACTCTTCCTTCTTATGAATGACCTTAAATTTCATTTATATATATATATATATATATTTCAATTGGATAAAATCATTTAACAATTGTCATTATTATTATTTTTGTGTCATATTTTTGGCCTCAAAAAGTTTAGAAGAAAATTCAATTGTATGTAATTGATGAATTTTATTCTCATCATCATCATCATCATCATTTAGTTCATTGTCATCATGATATTTATTTTGACATTCAAAGTATACTTCATTGGTTTACTGACTAAGTTGTCAATTGTAAATTGCAAACAATCAGATAAAATGTATCTAAATGGCATAAGTAGATATATAAAAGTTATATGAAGGAAAAGAAATAGTAAAAAAAAAATATATTTGTCCAACAAACGGTTAAAAGATTAAAGATAAACTGTTGCTTTTTCATCATCATCTTCATCTTCTATTGCAAGGAAATATTTTATTTTGGTCTTTTCAACTGTTACCAGTTGATAATTTGACTGAATGTGAATGTTTGTATAGTTGGTTCATTTGTCCATCAAATGATTCCATAGGTCAGTCATGATTCAAGTGAGGTCAACTCATTGATCACTTGGTCATCAATTCATCTTTTTTTTTACTTGACCGGTTGTTATAATGTTTACTCATCGATGGATATAAAAAAAACTAACTTTAACCAGTCATATAAAATGACCCTATCGTACAATGAACAGATGTGTGGACAATTGACCTTTGTTCAATGGACATTTGGGTAATTTAACACATTTTTACTTCATCCGTCTATTGTGTGGGTGGATGATCAAGTGGTCAAAGTGGTCAGCATCACTCAGCATCACTCAGCATCAGATGGTGAGAAAAGTACAAAAAGAAAGAAAGAAAGTAAAATAAGAATTCAACACTGCATGTCATTTGAACAAAATAAGATTCTATGTAATGAGTCTCTCACCATTAAACAGGCAGGAAATGAGTTGCAGTGAAAAGAAGAAGAGACCAGTTTGTAACAAAAAGAACTTCTTTTCTTCCTGTGAATCTCTGGTGTATACTTTGCTCTTACCTTTACCAATTGACACAAGGTGTGTGTGTGTGTAAAAAGGAAAAGAGAAACACACTGACAACTAGTGAGTCATCTTACCTTCGTATAAAGACAGCAGACAGACAGACAAAAGTAAAAAAACCATTGAATAAGTTACTCAAGGAAAAATTACCTTACACAAAGAGGGCTAAGAAGAAGAAGAAGAAAAACACATACAGTGGTTGATTGCTACTCCAGGTGACCCTTTTGCTGCAACCTGCTGATGTTACTTGTTACCTGTTACCTGTTGAAGACTTTTAGATGTTACTTGCAACAACCTTAAAGTCACAAAAATCGTTCTCTCTTGCACAGGTCTTACTACTTCTTAACTTTTATCGTCATCGCGCAGATGCTGTGATGAAAAAAAAGTTTTTACTCAACTTTGAGCTTTCACACACAGTCAGTTGCATGATGTAACCTGCTTGAACAACACTCATACTAACTACCTTTTTACCAAATAGTAGTCAAAATCACACAACTCTCTGTCTGTCTTTGCCTGTGTGTGTTTGTTTGTGCATTATTGCATATTATTTCAAGTAAAAATATTTCATATTCACCAAAAGTTTCATGTGTCAACTTTAACTTGATCATCATTATCATTGTCATCATCATCATCATCAACAACAACAACAATTGTAACATTAACAGTAACAACAAGTATCAACATCATCGTCAGACAAAACTTGTGTCATTGTGTTAATGTGAACAAACATCAAGCAAACTGTTGATGACAATTAACTTTAGTTAACTTAATAACTTCTCTAACAACTTTATGGACATTCGGTGACAATTGTGTTAACCATAGCAAGTAAAGTCAACCCATAGAGAGAGCGAAGCAAGAACAAAAAGACAAGGTATGTAATATCGTTATCATTTGTGCGGAATGTTTAATTAACTAAAATGATTACATATGATGTTCACATAAGTTAACATTGTGTATGTGTGTGTAACAGTTGGTAAGGCAAACCTTTATTTTTCTTTTCCCTTCTTTTACTTGATTGGCCGAGTTATTCGAGTAAACGTTGTGTGATTCAAAAATAACTTTACTCAAGTCATCACAGTTACATCTTTAGATCCAGAGAGTAGTTTGTGTCAGGTTAATGCATTAACGGAGAAAAAGAGAGAGAGAGAGAATAAAAGGTATAAACTGGCATGGAAAGAGCCATTTGGTACCATCATAACCGGCAATCAGTGATGTTTTCTTCATTCGCTCTTTGTTAGAACCCAGCATATCTCTTGGCAGTATCTTCTCTCTTCTCTCTCTTTTCCTCTCAATTCAGCATAATTTACCTGTATACCTGCATCATCTCCCTTTGCTTCACCTGTTACTCTGTGTCGACTAATCGACTTGCCTTGCTACTCACACCACTTGGTGTTGTTTCCATCACAACACACACCCACATCACAACATCACCAACATCACCTACATCACTTCCTTCATCCTTACTCACATATCTCTCTTCTTTCTTTCTTTCTTTTCTTTCCTTCTTCTTTCTCTTTCTCTGTTAACTTATTCTATTTCAGAAGACACATTAACATATTTTTCTTTAACTTGATCAACCATCGTACTTTTTTTTCCTTCTCATTCAATTGCTTACAGTTAATACAATCAAGTACTAAGTTAAGTAAAACATCTTTGACAACGTTTACATTTAAAGTGTGTACACATGAAAATTCACATGAAATTTTGAAATTCATCTTTATTGAATGTAATCAACATCATCAAACAAACTAATTGATTTGCAATTATAATTATTTTAATTTTCTTCCTTTCAACTTGATTGAACTTGTATTGAATGTTTCAATTGATTAATTGGATCAACTTTGACCATCAATTGTTAATTGAGTCATGAATAATTTCAAGAGTGACAAGTTGATGTCTACACGAGTTAAGAATAATAATTTTAATTCTGGTAATAATAATAATATAACCAATTATAATGTTAAAAATTCTTTACCATCAAAGACATCATCATTATCAACATCAACAATAACAACAACATCAACATCACCATTACCACCAGTAACAACAACACTTGATCATCAAGTTGTATCATCAATAGTATCAACTAATTCATCATCAGCAAATAAAGTTGGTCGATTAATTCAATCAACATTGACACAAAATTCAACTAATTACGATGAAGAATCAAATAATTATGAAGAAATTTACGGTCAAAGATCAAGTATATCATCATGTTCATCAACTGATTCATATACAAGTTCATCTGGAGCATCATCATTATATTCATTAAAATATATTGACGAAGAAGTAAATTGTAATGAAACATCAAAATCACCAAATGATTCATTGTATTCAAATTTATCAGCTGATTCAACAAAATCATACTATGGAGTTCGTTTACGACCAACTAAATTAACAACAGCAGCAACAACAACAACTGATTCATCAGATAAATTTCAAAATCATCGAAATAATCAAGATACTACAACAACAGCAACTACAACTGCAACAACAACTACAACATCATCATCGACAACAACAAAATCAACGAAAGTAACATCTAATCATCGATT
This sequence comes from Hemileia vastatrix, assembly GCA_030280995.1. Taxonomy (NCBI): domain Eukaryota; kingdom Fungi; phylum Basidiomycota; class Pucciniomycetes; order Pucciniales; family Zaghouaniaceae; genus Hemileia; species Hemileia vastatrix. Next base: position 134,995 of record JASXTE010000053.1, read on the forward strand.
TACATCATCATTAAATAATAATAATAATAACAACAACGGATTAGGTGTAACATTGAAAAAATTAGATGGAAAATCATGGACACCAGTTAATAATTCATCAACATCATCAAATGTCAATTTAATTCGAGATAATGACATTAAAAGTTCATCCATTGGTGTAAAAGCAATTCGTGAACGTATACTATCAAATAATCGTTCATTATCAAATGGTACAAATTCATTATCGGTAAATAATTCATCTGTGATCAAAAAATCAACTGGTGATTCATATATATCTACATCATGTAAAGTTAATTCTAATAAAAATCATCCTCCATTACTTCTTATAAATGATTTAGACTTTTCTGACCTTCTACCTGATGATGATACAGATGTACTCTCACCAGTTTCAAGTTCATCATCTTCATCATCCTGTGCTTCCTCATGCCCATCCTCGATTTTTCCTCCGGGCGATCAAAGTTCATCCTTATCATCATCATCATCAACTATGTCTTCGTCATCATCTCCATCTTCACCAAGTACAATACCTCCACCTCCACCTCTACCACCAAATAGTATAATTAACACTAACAACATCAATAATAATAATAATAACATCGATGATGATTGTTCAAATTCTTCATCACAACCACAACCACCTCCTCCTCCTCCTCCTCTTCCTTTTGTCAATTTATATGATAATTCATCATCATCTTGTAATACATTACCAAGTAAATCATCTGTGATGCTCAATAGATGCTTGTCTACATCAGTTCTCAACAACTTTGATAATTCACTTGACAATTCAACATCAACAACAAACAATAATAATAATGGTAAATTGTTATTAAAAAATAAACGAACAGTTAAATTATTTTGGAAAGAAGTGAAAGAAGAAAAAGGTATTCTTGCAAGATTAAGTAGAAAAAAAACAATCTGGGATGAAATAAAACCAGTCAACATAGATTGTAATCGATTGGAAATTCTTTTTGAAAATAGATCTAAAGAAATGGGCAACAAGGTAAGTCTATGATGATGATTATTCTATGTAGTTGTTGTAGTTGTTGTTGTTGTTGTTGTTGTTACTATTTTTTCTTCTTCCATTTCATTTCAATTGACAGGTTTAAAGTGAAATACTTATTTATTTTTTTTCATTCCCTCCCATCTTCATCATTTGACTCCCTGCTGATTTGTAAAGTTACTCATCATCACTATACTTTCCTCCTCCTTCTCTTTCTCTGTACTTTGTCTTTCATTCTATGTGATAACTTAATTCATCTTCATCTTCTTCTTCTTTTCCCACAGAAAATGCAAGAAAATAAAAAAAGTGAATTAATTTTACTCAATGCAAAAAGAAGTAATTTTATTAATATTGCATTAAAAAAATTACCACCACCACGATCAATTAAAACAGCTATATTAAAAATGGATTGTAATATAATTAATCGTGAAGGTATTGAAAAATTATTAACAATGATACCAACAGATGATGAAATAAATTCAATAACTGAAGCTAAATTAAATTCACCTGATTTACCACTTGGTACTGCTGAATCATTTTTATTAATACTTAGTCAAATTGTATCCTTAGAACAACGTTTAAAATTTTGGTTATTTAAAATAGATTTTGATTCAATAGAAAAAGAAATGGGTGAACAATTAATGGATTTAAAATTATCATTAGAAGAGATAGAAAAATCAGAAACATTAAAAATAATATTGAGTACATTATTATCTATGGGTAATTTTTTAAATGGTATACAAGTTAAAGGATTTCAATTAGAATATTTAACTAAAGTACCAGAAGTAAAAGATACAATTCATAAAAATTCATTATTATATCATTTAGTTAATTTTGTATTAGAAAAATTTCCTAAATCAAATGATTTATATAATGAATTAACAGCAGTTATACGTGCATCACGTGTTGATTATGATGAATTGCTTAAAAATTTGACTAAAATGCAAAATGATTGTAAATTATGCTGGGAATATTGCAATATAATATGTAAATATGATTCATCAACAACAACATCAACATCAACAAATGATACAAATACAAAAGATTCAATGATTAAATTTTTAACAAATTGTTCTATTCGAATTAATGTATTACAAGTAGTACAACGTCGTGTATTTAATCGATTTAAAAAAGTTCTAATTTATCTTGGATTTTCATCAACATCAGTTAAAGAAATGAAACCACATTGTATGTTAAAAATTTTATCAGAATTTGCACTTGAATATCGAACAACGCGAGAAAGAGTTAAAGATTTAATGGATAAAAAATTAACATACAGTACAATTAATTCATCAACAATCAATGGTGGTAAACATCAATCGATTAAAGGACGAAGTACACTTGATGTAAGTAAATAATTAAATTTATCATTTTTATGATGATACAAACCAAACCTTTTAATTGTTAACTTAACTCAAGGTTTGTAACAACAACAATTTACCATTGATAGTTGTACATTTAATTGTTACATTCAATGTAACCAGTTAATATTCAATCTTGACCAACTGTTTAATCATTAATTTGTGTACATAATAAGTAAAAAAAGGTCCAAAGTAACCACGAAGTCGACAATTAATTTAACTTATATATTGTATTGTATTGTTGTTAGTTAACTGCACCTAAAGTTAGTTTGTATTTTGATGATGATATAATTTCAATTACATCATCATCATCATCAACAGTAAAATACAAATTTTTTCCTACAAATTTATTTCATTCATTCTTTCTTTCTTTCCTAATTAAACAGTCTGGTGGATCAGATTCATTAAATGATTTAGTTGATTGTGAATTACGTTCAATTTTAACTCAAGGATACAATGAAGATGTAAACACATCATCTGATTATATTTTACCAACACGTAATGGTTTAAGATCATTCAATGGAAATAACAATCATCATCATAATAATATTAATAATTCACGTTTACGAAAGGGTAAATCAATTGGTAATTTATATTCAGCTTCAACAATATCATCCTGTGGAAGTAGTACAAGTTCTGAATCATCATATTATTCAACATGTTCATCATCAACATCATCTAATTCAGCAGATGATGAATTATTAGAAACTTTAGTTAAAACTGTCACCGGTCGTGAAGTTAATCGACTTAAATCTCGTCATTCTAATTCAAGGTTAACAGAGCGAAAATCATGTAAGTAACAATTTTTTTACCTTTTTCCTTTCAATGTGTATCCAAGTGTGAAGGTTAAACAAGACAAAGAACTAGAAGAACAAGTAGACGAAGTAAAAAGGTGAAAAAGAAAAATAAGGTAAAACTCATCTAAGAAGAAAGATGTTGTCTTGTTGTATGTTGTGTGTACTTTTACTTTAACCATTTAACTTTCACTACACACATCAACTGATGCAACCAACTTCTTCTTCTTCTTCTTCTTCTACTTTTACTATATGCTACTAGAACTGTCTACTAATCTGTTTTGGTGGCCATTGAACTACCATTGTTGCCACTAGCCCATTGAACAGGTTTGACAGTGATAAAAGGAAAGAAAAAACTCATGTCAATGTTTATGTTGTTAGTTTAAACTTGCCACTTTTACCAACGTTGTGATGTTTTCTACTTTTACTTGTAATATATTTTTATTTTTTCTTCATCGGAAACAACCCTTTGTTGTTGTTCTTCTTCTTGCCAAAGTCTATCATTTCACGCTCATTGGTCTTTTCCATTGTCTTTTTTAAACTTCTTCTTTTTTCAAAGTCAACTACCAACTAACTAACCAACCAAGCAGAACAATTTACATTGTGCTGTGTAATTTTATCCCATCTAATGTTGTGTCATTTTCTTTTTTCTCTTTACAAAACATTCCTATGGATTGATGATGACTGTTGTTCAATTGTTCTACCACCAGTCAATTATCGACATCATGGTGTTGATTGTTACGATCAAGATGACCGAGCGATGGTTTACAATTCTTTACATGATGTTCGACTTGCTCAACAATTTACTTATTGAGTTGAAGAAACTTTTACTTCAATCAGACTCAACACACAAATACAAAGTTCAGTTGAATGAACAGACAAATTACCAAACAAATTTAACCAGACATAATCAATGTGAATCATCATCATCATCAAACTGGACAACATGACAAGTATCACCTGATATATATATATAAATATACACATGAACTTTCATTCTGTCAAGTGAAAAAATTATTCAAGTGTAAGAGAACAAATTTTTCATCAATTTGATCATCTTAACGTTTTATCTTTGCACATAATTTAAACACAACTGGCTGATTGAAAAGGTACAAAAGGTGCAAAGATAGTGAATAACGAAGAAGAAGAAGAAGAAAAAAAATGATGATGATGAAGAAGAAGAAGAAGAAATAGGAAAGAAAAAAAGTAGAATGATCAACCCGTATATATTTTGTATTATTTTGTTCACCTGTTGTTTGAATTATCCAGGTTTCCCGTGATTCAAGTTTATTCAAACACACCAGTAGTTGCATCATTAGGAAGATAATTCATCCATTAAGCCCATCACTGATTCACCAGTCGACATAGAAAAGCGAGAATGAAAGGATCAAGTAGAAAAGATGGTAAAGAAGAAGAACAACAACAGCAAGAACAAGAACAAGAAGAAGAAAGAAAGAAAAGTAAGTAAGGGAAAAAAAGGAAGAAAAAAAAGAAGAAGAAGAAAGAGTTTGCATTTTTTCCTTGGTCTCGATCTTTTCAAGTTGAATGAGTTTCTTTGTTACATCAACTGGCAGTTGAGTCACTGGATGGTCCGGTTTTTGTCCTCTCATCTACTCTCTTTTTTTTTCTCCATCATCATCATCATCATCTTCATCTTGTTCATTCTTCTCCCTGCGGTTAGTGATCTCCCAACATAAGTAAAAAATCATCTCACTGCTGAATTTCCTTTCTCTCATCTTCATCTTGTGAAAAATTTTCTTCTTTCTACTTTTATCATCATCTTTCTTCCCTTTCATCTCTTCTTCTTCTGTAACTTGGACAAAGATGTAAACTTTTTTTATCCCATCTCTATTTTTTTTATTTTTATTTCCTTTGATCTTTTTAAACTTTCTTTGTCATTTACATTTTGTCTCTTTACTTAATTCTTTCACTCACACAATATCCAGATGATTTCAAAGTAAAAAGTTGTAAAACGGTAAAAGAAGAAAATTTTCTTCTTTTACAAAATTTTTTTTCTTCTTTCCTTTTTATTCTTAGAGTAAATAAATAAATAAATAAAAAAAACGAGTTAAAATCTTTTCACTAAGTAATGATATAATTCTTTAATAGATCAATTTGACTAAATTTAAATATGTCACAAAAAGTTAAAGTAAATAAAAAACAAACGGTTAAATAATACAATTTAATGGGTACAACAATTGAGATGTTGAATTAGTAATTGATCAATTCAAATGATATAAGTATAAGTATAACAAAGTATAAAAGTATCATTTTAAAAGTCACCATTAAACTAATACAACAATTTGTTAAGTAAAGATATTTAAATGTAAATTGTTCATTGTGGTCATTAAGTAGAGTGATTAAATTATCTAATCATCATTAAGATATTGTCAGTGAATTTATAATATAACAATGTAAATACATAAAAAAAAATTCAACCACCAACATGAGTAGACATTTTTCATGATATAAAGAAACATTAGGTTAACCTAGTAGCCAAGACAAAGATAATATTAACATCATCATCATCAGTGTATACAACAAAGTGTACAATGTAAATAGTAATATAGTAATATATTAAGGAGTGATGCGGATTTTCAAGGATGAAAATTGTCCTTATTTCATTTAATTTAATATAATGTAATAAGTTCCCTAGAGAAGTAGTTTCTTGGTGTGTTTTATATATTCTCTTTCTTACCTTTTGTCGGTTCAACCGTTGTATCAGTAATTAACCACAAGCAAGTCAAGCCCACAGTGGACCAGGAGTAAAAGGAAGAAGAAGAGAAAAATAGAGAGAGAGAGGCTTGATTCAGAACTTGTCAGCAGGTAAATTTAGAGAGTTGAATTTGGAGAGTTTACAAAGTTTACAAAGTTTACCCTGTTTGTGTGAGGCAGGACACAAACTGTGAGTGAGGAAGTAACAGTAGCATCAAAAGAGGCAGCAAGTGGTTTGTATAAACATAACAGGTGCATCAGTTATATATCCAAGGTATCTTCTTGCAGCATCTTTTTTTTCTTCTCTCTCTCTCTCTCTCTCTCTCTCTCTTTACTCTCATCCTCATCCTCATCTTCATCCAATAGAAGGTCCAATTACACGGTCTCTTTTTAAAAAGAAAACTGTACTGCTAGAGGAAAAAACTTTCTGCCTCATGTGAGTTCAACTGGAGTTATTAATTAGCTGTCGTGGGGCCAATAAAAGGAATAAGCAACAAGAAACAGGAGAAGATGAACAAGATACACTCAATGAATGAACCAAGAAGAAGAAGAAGAAGAAAACAGAGAAAGAGAGAGAGAGTAAGTGCTGGTGATTTTGTCCAATCACACACTTATTCACTCACACACACACAAAGTAATTTCAAGTTCACCTGGCCATATTTCAGGCTTTGAGGGGAATAAAACTGTAAGATTCATCGATTTCCTTCCGCACATCATCAAAGCAAGTGTTTCCTCTTCCTTAATTTTCATCATTTCCATCATCTTCTCTCTTCTCCATTTTCTCTTAGCATCATCTTCTTTACCTTTACCTTTTTTTTTCTTTCCTTTTTATTCTTCATCATCATCTTCTCTCACCTTTCAAATGGTTAAACCTCCCTCACTTTACTCACCTGTCGATTGATCATTCATCTTTAAATCATATTACCTTTTCACGGTCACATTGAAAGCTGTCATTACTTGATGAAAATTGTATTTTATTTCACTGTTTGCATCATCCTTTCAATCAAAGATTCTTCTTCATCTTCTTCTTCTTCTTTCATTGTCGCTCCTATTTTTTTCCTCCTCTCGTTGTTACTTTATATTATTTTCTTCTTGTTCATTCTTTCCTCCATTTCATCTTATAATTCAGTTCAAATGGATATATTTTTTTTTCTTATCATTTTTCACTATGATTTAACAATGATGATTCTTTCATTTCATCCAAAAAAGAATAGCAATAGGTGTTCATAATGATGAGGATGTCCATTTTCTATGAAAAAGTGTACTTCTTATACTTTGGTCGGTTGGTTATAACAATTGTCTCCAATTGAACCGGAAGATATAAAGGTCATACATATCAACATGTAGAAAGATGTAGAAAGAAAGAAAAGAAGAGAGAGAGAAAAAAAAAAATTTATGTGGTCCTTAAAAGTGTGCAAAGGTAAAAGTTAAGAAAGGGAGAAAGAAGATGGAAAAATAAATGAAATACACTTTCAACTGTGGTAATGGAGGGTGCTGAATTGCACAAAAAGTAAAAAATGTAAAAAATGACAGGGGTAAGAGAGAGAGGTAAGGATGAAAATATCGTAACCTCAGGTGAGAAAGGTCACTTGGAAGTTTTTTTCTTTCTCTGTCTGCTCATCATCTTCTTCTTTACTTTTTTTTTCATCTGCATCTTGTCCAGTCTGGTTAGTTTGTTGGTACATTCTACAACAGGCAGCAAATGATAATCGACTCGCCCTGTGCCAGCGGTGAAATTGCCGTTTCAGAGGTTTATTTCTTTTTCTTTCTCTTTAATCATTTTACCTTGTTCATAACTACCTTAGTGGGAGCAGTTTTACCATGCAACTGATACTAGACAATAATTACTTTACTTTCAATAAATCGCACACAAGTACACACACAAAACAAGTGAACAAGGAGTAAATCATCAAACATACAAAGAAAGAAAGAGCAACAAACAACAAACAACAACATCAACAATATCAAATGGTTTATCAATTCAATTTTACCCATCCCTTAATATGGATCATACAAGGTGTAAAAGAAGTAAAATATAACAATTCTCAACATGTAAAATTCAACAAGCAACAAATTGTCTCTCTCTCACACAGAACAATGTGAAAGAAAAAGTAATAATAATCTTGTGATAATTGTTACACAACATCTATGTGTATAAGTATGTGTGTGAATAAAGAAAAGATAAAATTGGTTCCGTATATCCCTTCATCACTTGCAGACATGTTTTTTTTATGTTAATTCAAAGTGATTACTCAAAACTCATCCTTGTCATCACTCGCTCATCCGGTGACCTTTGTGAGCGAGTTAACCTTCTTCTTCATCTTCTATTTCACTTACTCCTCGATGACCTTTAATGCATCATTTATCAAAGTCAATAGACTGACTTGGCAGCTTTTTTTTTGTTTTTTCTTCTTTCACTTGCAGTTGTTGCACTTGTTGTTCTTGTTGTTGTTGTTGTTTCTGTTCATTTCACTTTCATCTTCAACTGTGTGTGACTTTTCATTTCACCCTGTAAAATCATTCAAGTAAATCTGTGTGAGAGTAAAAATTTCTTTCGGATAATTGAAAAACAAAGTAAAAAAACGACAATAATACAACAAGATGAAGGATGAAAATAAAAATGTACATAAGTTAACTAAATCAATGACACGAGGGGTAACATTTAAGCCAATCAAATGTCAAATTATACCTGTAAATGTTAGTTATTTACTTGGTCAAATTTTATTAGACTTCAACACATCCGTTGATGTCGGTGAATATTATTTCACGTATTTTTCTTCTTCTTCTTCTTCTTCAAACTTCAATTTTATCTTACTACAGACATACAAATTTCAAGTGAAAGTTGTTTGTACATCTCAAGTTGATGAGTTCTTTATTACTGTTATTAAATGACTTTAAGTACCATTTGCACGGTCAACCGTCTTACACTTTATTTGGAGAAAAATCGTAACAGCCAATTAGCACTACTTTTCAACTTGCACTTGCCTTGTTGACCAGTTGATGTGTCTGCATCATCATCATCATCATCATCATCATCATCATCGTCATCTTCTTCATCGTCAGCATGAAAATAGAATGTCGAAGCTGAATACTGTTGTTGCTGTTTTTGTTGTTCTTTTAGTTGTACTTGTTGTTGTTGGCAACATGGACACGGTTGATGATCAAATTGTTTACCATCGTCACCATCACCATCACCATCATCGTCACCGTCGATAGCACATTCATCACACTGACAGGACATTGATTCTTCACTTAACTGAGTCAAGTGTCCATCTGTCATTTCATCACAACAGATACTTTCTTTTCCTTTCAGGTCATTGTACATAGATGTTCGATTGATAATTGAACTGTCACATGAAACACTCTGGTTGGATGAAAATGATGGTAAATCCATCAATTTACCATCAACTTGATCATTGTCCAATGAAATATCTTCATTATTAATAACATCAACTTGACTAGATAATTGCTTTACAGATGAATAATTTTTACCAAATCGTCGTTTGTAACTTTCAATCATGACATTCACTGTATATTTCTTTTACACTGTTCTACAAACTAAATCATCAAACGACATTCACACACGAACACATACTATCTTCAAGTGAAGAAGTAGATAAAAGGTAAAAATGTCTACTCTGTCTTTGCAAACTCACTAGACACTGACAACAACAAAAGCAAAATAATATTTCTATGTAAGTGTGTGACATTGACTGTTGGTAACATTTAACCATCAAGTGGATTAATTCCACTGCACACGCAAAAATTTCATGCAAAAGTGTCCTTGAAACTGATGGTGACTTTCTCATCACTACACACACACACATACAAAGTAAATGTACTATGTGTGTGTATAAACTAATGACAAAGCATAAAGAGACAAAATTCAATTGAACAAAGATGATGATTTTTTGTTTCCTTCGATGTTTCATTGGTTCTTTTCGTTTAATACTTTCACCTTGAACAAGTTAAGTACAACAAACGTTTTCTCTTTTTTTCTTTTTCTCTTTTACCCTCTCTATCTCTATCTCATTCAACCAACCAACTAGATGAGGCGGCAAACTTCAAACTTGAAACGACTTGTTGTACATAATGAATCAAATGAACTGACTTTTCCTTTGAAGGGTGGAAAATTTGCACGAACATCTAACCATTAAGTGAATCATTATGTTACTTCACAATAGGATGAAGAAGTAGAAGTAAAAAAAGGATCCACAGCTACCAACTTTCAATTTTACATGTGTCAATTGGTAATAATTTACTATTACTACTAGAAGGTAAAATTTTGTGCAATTATTTTTAACTTACAAAATATTTCTATCATTCAAAGAAAAGATAAACTAGATGAGCCGTTTTACATTTTTCAACGAATTCAAGTTCAAGTTCAAATGACCAAATCATTTTAAATTGCAGTTATATAACAGTCAAGTCAAGTGTAAGTAGTTGATCCAGCAGGCCATTCATCTCTTTTATCCAATTCAAATTTCAACTTGTACTTTCAATTGCATTCAACAACAAGAAGACCTGTGTGACCGTGATAAAAGTAAGTATATTTTATTCAAGTAAAGAAAGAAAATGTTAAAATAACCCAGAGTAAAATAATAATTTTAGTAAATAGTTTGTGGTCATTGTCCTGACATGTTAATTAACTTAAGATGACCGAGCAGCTTGATGTATCCATTGTCCAGTAGCAGTTTGTAGACAAAAGTACAATCGATTAATTCCATCAATATCACCTTGACTGAGTCCAGGTTTTTCACTCATTTCAAGGACTCTTTTAATAGGATTTTTCGATTCCATAGTAACTTTACCATCTTCACCAAAAGTTTTAGGACCATATAACATAACTGAATCATAATCAAATGGAATAATAGCTTTGTATCCTAAAATTGATACAACTTCAAATTGTCGCCATTTATCACGTGGAATATTTTCCCATCTAATTCTAAGATGTAAATCACGATCACGATGTGAATGCATATGTTCAAATCCAATTGCATGAAGTAATTCATGTAAAACTATCAATCGATCATTTGTCATGATTAATTGTTAACAAGTGGAAACAAAACAAAACAAAACAAAAAATATAGACAACAGGTAAAAAATTTCCAATCAATTAAATCAATCAAATGTAATTGAATGTATTAACAAGAAGAAGAATAAAACTTACTTGTATTATGTGAATAACATCCTCTTCCTAATGATAAAACTTGTCCACCACCTTGTCGTCCAATATTAGAATAACAACCAGAACCAGAACCCATAGATACATAATCACGTGATAATAATCGTGGTCTAAATCTAACACATGTTTTACTTTCAATTTCATTCATTGCAGCACGTAATTTATCACGTACAGGTAATAATGTTAAATCCATTGTATATGGAATAATTCCAAGTGGCCATAAATTAAATATTCTAACAGCTGTTTTACTTTCAGATTTAACATTAGAAATAATATCACCTTGAAATAAATTAGGATTATCCATAGGATCATCATTATTATGATAATTTTTTTCATTTAAATTATTCCCAGGTAAACTCGGTTGGATATCTGAAGAAGAGAGTAACAATGATGAGTCTGTTGTAGCTAAATTAAAATCAGAATCATCTGACAAATATTGAGGCCAAGAATTTGAATTTGAATTGGAATTGGAATTTACTGTTTCCATCTCATCACCAACTAATGCAGTTGTACTTGTTGTAGTTATACTTGTACTTGTACCTATGGCTGTTGTAGTTGATGTAAAGTCTATTTTAAAACGTGAAATAAATAAAATAAAAGAACACATTTAACACACACAGTAAAAGTTCAAACTGTTGATTTGATTTATATTTTTTTTTCTCTTTCTCTCTTTGAAAAAAGAGAAAAACAAAATTGTTACTTACCTTTTGGGTCAATTTGTGACAGTGTATTTAATTTACTTGCAATATATTTTTGCCCTTGAGGTGATGATGATGATGATGATTCACTTGGTAAAGGTAAAAGTTCATTGGCAGTTGATATTTTCATGGTTGTAAAATTCAAATTGTAAAGTAAAATATTTTTTAAAACATTATCTTGAGTTATTTTAACGTTATCTGTTGATGTTTGATGTTGACTTGAATTTAACTTCGCACCATTAACATCACCGTAGGACCATATCATCAACAGTAGTAAATTAAGTAGTATACTTGAAGGTAAAATTAATTTCCCTTTCATCAAGTACATCACGAGTATTTATGTGAAAACTGAAAAACAAGTTAAAGATGAAGATGAGAAAACAAAAAGAACAAATAAACAAGATAAATAACTGTAAGAAAAAGTAATAATAAAAGAATGAGAGAGAAAAGTATTTACAAAAAAGAAGAAGAAGAAGGAAACAGCAAGTAAAAGAGAAGAAGAAGATTCATCGTGGTAAATGAGTAAATTTCATTTACAGGAAGGGGAAGAAAAGGTAATTTCAATTAAAATTCACTTTTTCAGTTGATTTTGTTAATTCAAGTTCATTTTTACCAGTTGAAACATCCTAATTCAAAGTGTATGTATGTATGTGTGTGTGTGATGTTCATCTGCATCTTTCTTCAAGTTTCAATGTAGGCAAATACAGGTTTACTCAGTTTTCGAGTGTAATTTAATGCATACACACACAGGTGGACACAGACACAGACAAATCAAGAGTAGAAGAGTGAAAAAGAGAGAAAGAGAAAGAAAGAGAGAGAGAGTTGACTTTCAATCTTCAATCTTCACTAGCATCCGCATCACCTGATGATGATGATGATGCTGCTGCTGCTGCAAATGCAAGTGCAACTGCAACTTCAGATGCTTTGTGACATGGTAAATGTATCACTTATATTCTTGACAGGAGAAAACATTTTTCAAGACTTAGCATCTGATGATTTTGCTAAACTCACTAGAAGAGTGATTCAAGGTAAAAGGTAAAAGGCAAAAGCACCATTCAAATGGTACCTCTGACAAATATTCAAAAGAAGGAAGGAGAGAGAAGAAGAAGAAAGAGAAAGAGAAAAAGATGGAAAAAAGAGAAAAAGAGAGAAACATTTTTTTCCCGGTATTATGCAAGTATAAATTATCCGAGGGAGAAATAAGAGGAGAAAAAGCAGAGAAAGAAATAAAAAATAAGATGAAAAAGAAGGAGAAAGCATGAACATGAGCAACAAATTCATTCATTGGACCATATAACGGCAAAAGAGGCCTGCACAGCATCACGAATATGATGAAGTGGACATTAACGTCACAGGTGATGATCATTTTAACAACAGGCAACAACAAGTAAAGGTAACATCAGGTGTAACAGGTCTAATGGTCAGTATTTTCAGGAGGAAATAAAAAAAAGGGTGAGATGGGCATGCGGAAAGAGGAACCGACAATAATAATAACAACAACAACAACAACAGTAACAACAACAGCAACATCAAAATCAACGGTTTGAAAAGTCCATTCTGACAAAGCGAAAAGTTATCGTCTCTCACCTTTTAAAAGTTAATATGAGTAAGTGAGGGGATAAATTTAACCCAACGTCCGTGTAATTTAACTGGACAGGTGAGGCAATTGTCGCTGGAATCACACAAATCAATCCATTTGTGAGAAAAGAAGCCGGTAGGAAAAGGAAAACGTGAATAAGATTTTAACCCAAGTAAAGGAAAAAGGGATTGAAAGAGAGAGAGAAAGAAAGAGAGAAAGAAAATTTTTACTCTCTCAAATTCAATGTTGTAGAGTAAGGAAGAGAAGGAAAGAGAAGTGAAGAAGATGCTTGAGAAGAAACAGTACATGGAAGATGAAAGCGGAAAAATTTTTACTTCATGGCCACAAATAAAAATTTAAGGCGTGATTTCCCGACTCCCGAAACTGGGTGTTCAAGTTAAGGTGGCTGACCTTAAACTTGAATTTCAAGCAAAGTGCAGTCTTTTACTTACACACATGGAATTAAATATCTTCTCGTTTTTTTTCTAACTTCTCTTTACTTTTTCTCTCTTACACCAGTTTATCGTAAGAATGTTCATCGTATTTTTTCCAGCACAATTTACCGCTATACACAGTCAGTATATACTTAAAGATGGTCAACCAATCAACCAATCAACCAGTGGTGCCGACTTTTGAACAAACTTGAGTATGATGACAACAATCATGGTGACATTTCTCACATATTTGCATTACCAGTAAAGTAATTAAAGTCTGCAGGAAAAATAACAAACAAACAATTAACTTGATAATGTAAACTGTAAGTTAACTCTGGTCAAAGGTGACCTGTCAAATTGATAACTGATAACATGTAATGACTTAGCGTTGGTGGTGAATAAACCACATCTTGATGATGGATATTTTCAGTTTGTTCGATGACTTTTAACTCATATCAATCATCACCATCACCATCATCATCATCATCATCATCATCATCGGTATTTACATTTTAAAATGAACAAGAAACAAAAAATTTTCCATGTTTCCTGTGAAAGTAATATCAAGTTTAGATGAATTTACAATTTTAAATTAATACATTTATCAGTAAATCAGGATATCCGTAATGTTATCATTGTCAATTGACTTTGACAAGTTAAATCTTCTTCATATTTACCAATGAGTCACGATTAGTGTGTATCAATTGAAATAAAAGATGTAATGACAAGTAAATATTTTATCTCAAGTGAGTAAATGACAATCAAAGGAAATTGCTTACCTGTTTGGATTATTTTGATGCAATTTGTAATAATTTCAACCATTAGGACAAATAAAAATGTAAGTATATGGTATCCAAATATCAATGAAGTTCCACATGTGGTTTATATTGAAATCGGCATCAATTTTGGACTCTTCATTTTAACCAAATCAAGTTGTTCAGGTACACTTATTGATGAAAGATGGATTATAACATCGAGTCATTGTAGAACAACCTTGACCATGAGGGTGAAGGTTGGAGTAACAAAATCAACACAAGGTCAATTTCATGCAGTTCAAGAAATGTTCACACTTTCTCCAATTCGTGGTAAGAAGCATCATTTCACAGATGACATGATGTTGGTCTTGCTTAAGGACAAAGTTGAATTTAACGACAATGTCAGGCCAATGTCTTTACCCACCAAGAAAGATATTGAATGGTTGTCCACAAAAATTGACCAAGAGTATGGCACATCTGATTATGACTTCTTTATGGCTGGTTTTGGTTTACCCAAATCATCTTGGTGGAAAAAATTAACTCAGCCGATAACTGTAAGATCTTTAAAAGGATTCGTATATGGCCATTGTCCACGAAAATCAGCAAGGATGAGGAAGTACAATTCTTGTATATATTTTAAAATGGAACTTGTTCATCTGAAGGTGATTCCGGGTCAGGTTTAATTGCTGTTCAATCTTCAAATAAAAAAAGATCAATTTTTAGTTGGTATCCTTCATGGTGGAACTGATTGTGAAGGAATGTACAATTTTAGCGTATTTGTCAATATAGCCGAACGCATGGATCATTTATAAACGCCACAATGAAAACAAATTGCCCCATTATCATTGATAAAATTATTAAAACAGTATTATTTATTGAATATTCATTATTAATTACAAGTTAAATAGTAATTGTAACAAGAAAAATAAACCATTCGTTAAGATACAAGTGAATATCAGACTTTTTGAATCAAGTGCTGATAGTGACATCTGCAACCAAGAAGTAACAATTCAACACATCGTCTGATCATGATTCAAATTGTCTCATTTAATTTACTCATAATTATCATTTTATTATGCATATAATGTATGTAATTAATTGTGTAAATATAATTTTCACCATTAAATTAATCTCATTGTCATTGGTACATTACTTACATCAATCAACGGCAATTGTTCACATGAACAATTATCATGATCGATTTAATCGTTTATGTCAAATGTTTTTCTTGTTAAAATTCATCAATAATGAAAATAACTCTCTTTGTGAGTAAATGAATGAATGAATGAATTCATTATAAAAAAAGTAAGGCAATAAGATTGTAGGGTAACACTAATGACATATTAATTTTTTCCAAGTATGAAAGGAAAACACATTCAATAATGATACAAATTCTTCATTTGCATCAAGTAGTTTTGAGTTCGAACGTAACTAGGTGATAACAACAAAAGTACAAGTAAAAGAAGCAACAGAAGATTGTCAATTTACGTTTCTTTCAAATCAACTCAACTTATTGTTGTTATTGTTGTTGTTTTCGTTGTTGTTGTTGTTGTTGTTGCTGGACTTGTTCTAACTCTAACACATAAACACAAAAAGACAGCAAAGTAAAAAGTCTAGAGTGAAAGTACAATAATAATGTTATTTGACAAATTAACTTGAGTTATTTGCGAGCAAAAGTTACCTGCTCAAAGAATCATTAGTATAAAAATGCATTTGACATTAAGTTGATCATTTATGTTCATGTTTCTTACGTGACAATAATGTGAGTGCTTGAAAATGCAGCTTTTACACTTTTGTTCTGATGATAGAAGAACACAAGTAGAAGAGAACAAGAACAAGAAGAAGAAAAAATAACACGAATAAGAAGACAACAACAACGACAACAAATGAATGTTCAAAAAATACAACGAGTTAACTTACATTACTTTGGCGCCATTTTCTTTTTTTCTTTGTCTCATATTTTCCATTAGAAATTCTTTCTTTTGCTTCAATTTTTTTCCCTTTCAATATTGAAAAACACATTGATGTGAGTCAAGTTAGGTACTAATATGAAACAAAGTGTAAAAGCAACATATAAATTGTGTGACAAGTTACACAGGTAACCTTCAACCGGCATTTGTTTGCAGTTGTTTGCAGATGACGTCAAACGACAAAGGCGAGTGCATATGGTGAGCATTAAGAAGGTGAAGTAGAAAAAACACAAGAAGAAGAAGAAAACAGTGAAAACAACAACAACTAAAAACATAGACTAAGAAGAAGAAGCAGACATCAAAATCAGTTACCATCGTGACCCAGTGAAAATAAAAGGATTGAAAGAATATATATACAAAAAAAAATTCAGGTGAAAGTTTAAGGTAAGCTCAACTGCTGTTGATGATGAAATGGTTCTTGATCTTTCATCTTTCAATTTAGTGTCACTTGGAGTCTTCGTGCAGCATCTGTGGTGTGAGTGTAGATGTGTTCTTTCTTTCATTTTCTCTTTCTCTCTGTGTGTGTTATTTTCACCATGACGTAAGCATGTCGAGGCGGAGACTCAGACGAGAGTCAGAGGAACAAACAGTCTGCTCGGAGAGAAACAAAAAATGTTAAAAACAGGCCATTCAACACACAACAACATCATCATCATCATCATCATCATCATCAACAACAACAACAAACATCGTCAACAAGTCCAACTCAATTAATACTAACAACACACAGTTGATCCATCTTTTTTACTTTCTCTCCTTTCAATTACTTTAATTTAAATTAAATCAAATCATATATGAATTTGTTATAAATAGCAACAACAACAACAACATTCATACTGATCAAGTATTACCTGAAAATGTCATTAACAGTCAAAAAGTGAATAAACACGTTGTGGTCTCAAGTAAAACCACGTTCAAGAAGAAGAAGAAGAAGCAAAACACACACACGCAAAATATATCTGTTAAGTTCAACCATTAAACTGCGACTGTCAGGCCTGCGTGTTACGCAATTTTCATACTTGTTGATTGTGGTGTGATGATGAGAAGAAGATGAGAGAGATGCTATATGACATCAGTATGAATTTATATCAAATCAACTAATATTCAAGTTAACCTAGACAATTGAGTGAAATTATAACAATATTACAATTAACAAATCATCCACCATTAATAGTGCCATCAACAGTGTCACCTGGTTCATCTGTATGTCAAAAGTATACCCTGTGTATGTATGTATGTGTGTGAGTGTAGTAAATTTACTGCGAGAAATCAAGTAACGGCTGAGCATTGTCTCCTCCTCCTTGTTTTTTTTTTGATTTTAGTTCTTGCATTTTCTTTCTTTCTTTTTTTTCATGCTCACTTTGCCTCTTTTTCTCTCTTAACCATTGCTATTCCACAGACATCGACAGTTCAACTTGTGCTTTTACCCATCGTCCATCAATATTGAGACACAGTCAACTTTTACCATTTTGTACTGGTGCTAATTTAATCTACAGACAAGTAGTTACACTTTTACTCTGACTATCACTGATTGTAACTGACTGTGAGTCATAATATTTTTTGCTATAGTTAGTGTCAACATTACCATTTTCAGTTAGATAAATATATATTTTACATTACATCTCATTACGTTGATTATTAGCCATAACACTTGATTTGTAATTATGAGTCGAACAAATCAGAGGTTGCAATTGATGAAACAACAATTGCAACATGAAGAAGCCAGAAATTGTATACAACAACAACCTAAACAACAATCGCAACAACAACAGCACAATGCACAACAACATCAACAGCAGCAACATCAACAACAACCGTTGTCACCATCTTCACCGTACAACTTGAACCATGAAAAACAACAAATGATGCCTTCTCCTTTGCAGCATCATCAATTGATACATTTGAAACAACAGCAACAACAATATATTCAACATAATTCTCATCGTGGTCAGCCTTTAAGTCCATTGTACTCAACTGCTGGTAATATCATTGCACATGTTGATTCACAATCACCTTATCCATTGTCACCAGCTGAAGCTGATTCACCACAGTCAATTACTCAGTCGAATACAAGTGAAATCGATCCTGAATCAACCATTGATTTGGACATGCTCAATAACATGTACTATAACTTGGATGTAAGTTCTGATCCTGCTGGTCATCATCATCATCATGGAGTCCATGGACATGTCACTGGTATGGCATCAACTTTACCATCTGATCTTACTTTCATGTGTGGTCCATCATCCAACAACAACAACAATAATAACAACAATCAACAACAGCAACATACATTGCAACAATTGCATCAATCAACCAACATAACTGGTTTATCATCGACAACAATTACAGAAACACCTCCACCATCAATACCAAGTTCGAGTGGATTTCCAGGAGGAGCAGCTACATCTTCATCATCAACACCAATGTTATCATCATCATGTCCACCTGGTGAAATTACAATGTGGGCACGAGAAAGACAAAAAAAGGACAATCATAATAAGATAGAACGTCGACGTCGATACAATATTAATGATAGAATTCATGATCTTGGTAGATTGTTACCCGTTGGTACAAATAAATACTCACATGTGATTCCTTCTAACATGAAGCATAACAAAGGAACCATTCTCAAGGCATCTGTCGATTTTATGAAAGAACAACAGCGAGAAGTCAAAGTACTTGAACAGAAAATACTGAATATCGAATGAGAATGGCAGAAAAAGATCGTCTCATGTCTCATTTACGAGTTGAAGTGGAAGAAAAAGATCGTCAAATAAATCAATTGAAAGATTCACTTATTACTGTTCATCAATTGTTAGAAGCTCATCAAATCAAATCACCTGTTGGTTCTCTCGTCAGTGAATTGGAAAATGATACAAATAATTCTGACATGTCGACAAGTGTTTCTGATGGTCAAATTATTAATGTTAAACAAGAACCTTCAACTGATCCTTCTACTACAGATTGGACTGCATGGAATAACTTGGAATATATTTGAAATGTTCGAAAGATCAAGAACATTGCAGAACATATTTGTCATTACATTAAATACCATAAATACCATAAATACATTTGAACATCTGAACATTTGAAAACATTTAAAAACATTTCACCCATTATAACATGAACATTATTATTGAGGCTAAAATTGTATTTCACATTGATTTAATTGAATTGACACTTGTGTCAGGGACTAAATAAACTCAATCTTTGAACTCAAATACATTAGTTGACAAAGTTGATTTCACTTTTTCATCTTTAATCTTTAATCTTTAATCAATGTTCAGTCAATTGCATATTTGTTAAGTACTTTATATATATATATATTAAATAGTATGAAATAGCAAGGATGACAATATACAAGGTGAAGCAATTTACTTGTTGGTGTACTTCACTTTGTCATTTGTCTGTTTGACTTTGCCCTTGACTATTAGTTGCCTTCGACGTGTTCACATGTGTGAGTCAAAAGCTCATCAATCGATCCATCATTTTGTTTGCAAGTTAAAAAGAGCACAAATGAAAAATAAAAGTATATTTTTTTTTCTTTTACTTTGTTTCAATGATAGAACATCGAATAGAATCGAACATAGAAATTCGATAGAACTATTTAATTTAATTTGTTAGAAATATTGAAATGCAAATATATTATTTTGTAATGAAGTTTTCATAAGTAAAATTGTAACTTAGTTTAAGTCCTTTTATCGAGAATTGTTGAATATTGTTGATAAGAAAAAGAGGTGTCAGATGAAACTTCAACCTTTGAACCTGTTCTGTTCAAAACGTGTCACAGGGCAACTTGACTTCGTGATTGTTGAGTCACACTCACATCACAAAATACAAAGTTTACATTGAAATATCATCATACTAATAATTACTTCGTCAAATGATGATATCATTTTTTTTGTCAAGCAATCTTTTACAACTTTCCATTGTTAATGGCAAACATGATGTCATTTGTATCAAAATAGGAGAGAGAAAGAAAGAATGAAAAAAGAGAAGAATTAACATTTACAACTCAACGAATGTGACAACAGGACAAATTAACTTGATAAACGTATCAATTTAACTTAAGTTTAACAACATCATCTCTTATGAAAATGTTAACTGTATATTTCATTGTTAGTCCTTGAAGAAGAAGAAAAAAATGATAATTTACTTTATTTTTATCTCTACAATTGGTTGTAGACTTTTTCCAACCGATGGATGATGATAAATCAATGAATTGTCTGTGTGTGAGTGTAAAAATGATGTTATATGTGTGAATGTCGAATATGTATGTGTACGTGTGTGACTTGCATTTCAAATGAACATTCATCCATCCATCATCAGTCACAATGGTCAGTGAAAATGTAGAAACATACAAATAACAATAAAATAAACTTTTAACTTTTACTTTGAACAGTGATAAAGTTTTCACTTTATTTTATTTTCTTTAACTTTTAACAACAGCAAGTGTTCACTGTTCACCACGATGGATCAAACATCAAGGACGATGACTGACCAAATTTACACTATTCGTCAACTACTAGTATAACTGCTGACCAGTTAAGTGAAGAAGAAGAAGAAGAAGATGATGATGATGATGAAAGAAGAACAAAAATCTCTCTCCTACCATGTGATGAGGAAGGAAGAAAGAAATATTTTTTCTTCTTCTTTTCCTTAATGTCCTTGGTCGTTATTATTATTTTTTCTTCTTTTAATCATAATTTCACTTCCCCTACCAGCATCAATATTGTTGCTGTTGTCGTTGTTACTTTTAAGCTCATCCGGTGGATGTCAAAGATAAACAAAAGAATCAAAAGTGTGAATTTTTTATTTTATATATATTTTTTATTCTTTATTTTCAATGTTGAAACAAAAGCTATGTAACTGGTAATTTAGTCAAAGGAATCATTTGACAACAAAGTCATGAGTAACTCATCATCACCCAGTGAGAGTTGTCGGCACAGTCAGGTATTTGTATGAAGGAGAAAGAGTAAGAAGAAGAAGAAGAAGAATAAAAAGAACAAATTTTCGCTGCCCTCATCATCATCATCATCATTGTCATCATCATCATCATCATCATCATCATCATCATCATTGCCCAGCCTCCATGGTTGAACCCGCTTCCGCAAATCAGCAATTGCAGAGTAGAACCCAGAGTAGATGCAGTAGAATTAGCCCCAAGGACAAGTATGGATCTCAGTGTGTCTCAAGGTTTGCTACTCAATGTTCATTGTGGTATCCTTGGTTGATATAGCGCTCAACACTCTCAACTTAAACTTACTCTTGTTGTACTACAACTACTTCCACCAGTACTACTTCTACAATATACTAATACTAATATTCTCTCCCTCTTTCTCTCTCTCTCTTTTTATTGTAACTTTCACAACATTTTTCTTCACTTCAGTTGAGGGAGTGAGAAAGCACCCAACACACCACAAGGTCGTATATTTTACTTACTTTGACAAAAAATAAAGAACAAGAAGAAGAATAAAAAAAAAGATAACTTAATTTACTTATCGTCAACTTTTTTTAACTTTATTTAAAGTTAACTTAACTTTCTCTCACCCTTTTTATATGTATTCATCATCATAATATCCATTGGTCAGTTTGTTAGGCGTTTACTTTGTCTTAATCTTAACTACCATCATCAATCACTCAATTACAATTACCAGTTGATTTGATTAACAAGGTAAAATCATTATCATTTGTCTCTCTTTCTTTCATTTGATTTGTTTAACTTTATTTCTTCTTATTTCATCATCAATTGACACGGTGTTGATGGTATTCATTGATTTATTATTTAAATTGGTTAAAATAAAATGTATCAACGCAAATTAATGTAAATAATTTCATGTGATTCATGTAAATATTTATATGATAAGTATTTTTTTTCACATCACGTTCAAAAGTTAGTTAGTTAGTTTGTTAGTTAGTTCATTGGTTGGTCAGTTACATTCACGTGTCCATCCTTGATTTTGTTCTTTATATAATTAACTCATCACACATCGGTGTTCACATTTACTTTTATTCATGTTGATTGTTTAAGTAAAAGTTACCCTTGATGGTGTTGTTGTATGATGATGATGATGAAAATGAAAATGATCACCCTCAACTGTAATCACAACTGTAATTTTATTTTTGACGTATTTGACTTGCGGAACCATTTTTACGGGTGGATTTTTATTTTTTATCTCTCTTTTTAAAAACTTTTATCTTTTTGTTCTTCTTCTTCTTTTTTTTGTTGAGAAAGAAAAAAGTCCAATTCACTTCTTTAGGTGATTAAAGGAATGAACAAGTAACTTGCTGTTGTTCGTTAATGTGTTTTACTTATCTTTTTTTATTTATTTTCTATTTCCTTATATTTTTACACATACATTTAAGTTGACTTGACTGTTGAAGTATAGTTGTTTGGTTATTCTACCCCTTGTCGAATTTTTTGTTCTTTTTTTTCCACGTTCCCTTGGACGACAAGGTCACGTTTGACTTAGAACCAAACATCTCGTGACCAACTGACTAGGACAAATTACCTTTTACTCATAAGATTTCAAGGTTCACCTGTCCAGTCTAACATTTTGTCTTTGTAATGTTTTTATTCTTCTTTTCATTTGCCGTTTACTTCTTTACTTTCATTCACTTCTTCTTCTTCTTCTTCCTCTTCCTCAATCTTAACTTCATCCAATTGCTTCCGTACTTTTCAATCAATTTTTTTCTAATCAATTTATCCAATGTGCGGGTAATTATCTATTATCAACTTTCATGCTGACCATGAAGTATTCTTCTAACAACACTTTCATCTCAACTTACTCACTTACTTAGTTAGTAAGTTAGTATAAACAAAACTCGCTCACTATAATAATAATATCATTTACACATTCAAGTGAAAATGATGATGAAATCTATTTTAAGTTGTCACGAATGTTACCATCAAGTTGAAAACAACAACAACAACAACAAACTTATTTTATACACATCATCGACAATATCATTTACTTTATACACAGATTAAAGTTTAATGTATATTTTATTTTGTTCTTCTTCATTCAACTGTTGATACTTTAACTAAGTTAATGTTGATGAACATTTCAAACGTTTGTCAGTTGCAGATTGAAATAGTTGTTCTTTTTGTTTATTCACGTAAATGAGTGATACTTTTCAATTGAAATTTATACAAAAGTTTTCATACTTGACAATTTACAAATCGTATCTAAAGTACAATATTCATAAAGTATAAGTACATATTCTTGGTCAAGATGAAATTATCTTAAGTCAATAGAATTTTACTACAACATAACGTTGTATGTGTTGATGTTGAATCAAGCAATCAATTGATTGACAGTACATCTGTTAGAATATTATTGATCAATGTAAACATTTCAAATATTCAACTTAATATTTTCCAGGAAGTTTAGTAGTTTTAATTGATTGACATCTGATTATCTGATTACCTTGTAAAATGGTCAGTTCAAAGGTTGACGAGTTGTTGATTGTGTTCTTAAGAATATTCTAACAATTGTTCTATCAACTTTTATGGAAAATTTGTAATTAGAATATCTACATATATATTTGTACACCTAAATTGGAAATAAAAGTCATCAATTAACACCTCACAGCAAAGGTCTGAAAGGCGTGATTAAGAAAGGTTGATTGTTCGCTTCAAGTGTAATCGTGATCAATTAGTTAACCCAATCGAGTGGGCGATGGAAGAGATTCACGACCTCCGTGAATAATCATTGAATCATTCGAACAGTTGAATAATTGAATATGACACAAATCAAGTGGCCTTAGGGCAAAGGCGTAATCATTTATATTGATTGGGAGTTATTTTTTTTTTATTGCCATTCAATTTGTATTTTTCACTCAATGAAGATAATTCTCATCTAATGTAACCAATGTAATTACCAGTTGATGACCCCACACGAAGTTCATAGCAATTATATTGATAATTAATTGATGTTATTGTACTTCCTTAAATACTTATCAGATTGTATCCTAACAAATTGCATGCATTCAAACATATTATTTACCAATGACTAAATAACAATAAAATAATTTCAATCAAATACAAACAATCAGTGGGTGTAGATTTTATCCTAATGTAGTAGTAGTATAAAATCAACAATGTTCATACAATCCAATGGGTATTTAAGGAGTTCAATTCGATCAAATATGTATCACAATCATGATGAAATTAATACTGAGTATTTTAGCTCTGTTAACTGTTGCTTCAGCTTTGGACAACGATTCTATTCGTAAATATGTCCAATCAGCTTCAACATCAAGTAAATTATTACGAATTCCAGTACATAAAATGAAGTCATTGCGACATCATTTGATGGAAGTTGGAACTGACTTGAAGATGTTAACACCTAACAAGTTTGTTGCTGATCAAGCTGATTTAGCTAAATTACCACTGGAAAATTATCTTGATGCTCAGTATTATGGAGAGATTGAATTAGGAACTCCACCACAGAAATTTAAAGTTATCTTTGACACCGGTTCAAGGTAAGGTTCAGATGATCTTTCATTGCTAACTGAACTATAAGTTACTCACTCTTTGATTATTATTCTACAGCAATCTTTGGGTACCATCGAAGAAATGTCCCTTCCGTAACATAGCTTGTCTATTGCATAACAAATATGACTCGACTAAATCATCAACTTACTCAAAGAATGGAACTGACTTTGCAATCCAATATGGATCAGGATCGATGAAAGGTTTCCTGTCAACTGATGTCCTCACTGTCGCTGGTATTCGTGTTCAGAACCAAACTTTTGCAGAAGCAATGGAAGAACCAGGATTAGCTTTTGTCGTTGCTAAATTTGATGGAATCCTTGGAATGGGTTTTCCAAGTCTCTCAGTGAAAGGAGTTGTTCCACCATTCGATCATATGGTCAATCAAAAGCTTGTCCCTGCTCCAATCTTCTCATTCTACCTCAATCGAAATCCAACTTCATCACCTGGCGGTGAAATAATCTTTGGTGGTTCTGACCCAGCTCGAAGAAGTGGTAATTTCACTTACGTTCCTCTCACTCAAGTAGGTTACTGGCAATTTAAAATGGATGGAGTTGAAGTTGGTGGATCATCATTCTGTAGTGGTGGATGTCAAGCAATTGCTGACACTGGAACTTCTCTCATCGCTGGTCCAGCCAAAGAAGTTCAACAAATCAACAAGTTGATTGGAGCCACGTCAATTGGTCCTCAAGCAACAGTTGATTGTAACAAAATTTCATCCTTGCCAACTATCACTTTCACAATTGGTGGTAAAAAGTTCCCTCTCAAAGGAAGTGACTACGTTCTTAAAGTAACTCAATTTGGTCAGACTCAATGTATCTCAGGATTTATGGGCTTTGACATTCCTCCTCCAAGAGGTCCATTATGGATTTTAGGTGATGTTTTCCTTGGCCCATACTACACTGAATTCGACTATGGTAACAAACGACTCGGTTTTGCACCTGTTGCCTGATTGAAATAATTTTAATAAACCAATTTAATAAACCATTTAATAAACCAATTTTTACTCTTGATTTTTATCTTTTCATCAACTTCTATCATCGAGCATGTCAGTTAGAACAGACCATAGATCAGTCCTATTACCATTCAGTCTGTATTATGGTCAACATCTAAATTGTACTAAATTCTAAATTCGGATGGGTGGAAGTGTTAAAAAGGCGCATCTCATACCGCTTGATGAATCTCATTCTTTAATTCTTCCCTCCATTTTTCCTGAACATGCTGACTAATTTTCCTCTTCCGTTAGTCAGTCACGTTTTACCCTTTGAACAATAAAGCTTACTTTCGTATGTGAATTTAATCGTCCAAGTTGAACAAGCTTGAGTGTCAACCCTTCGCATTTCTCAACACTATCATATGAGAATATGGATTTGCTGTCTTTCCCAGATGAAATTTTGTTACGAATATTCAGCTCGCTCACAGGTAATGGATTGGCCAACTTGAGAGTGATGAACAAGAGATTCAAGCGAATTTGTGAGGAAATACTGGCTCTCACCATCAAGGCGAGTGTTCGACAATACACCTGTTTGCAACTGTTGCCTGATTGAAATAATTTTAATAAATCAATTTTTTACTCTTGATTTTTATTTTTTCATCAACTTCAATCATCAAGTATATCAGTTAGAACAGACCGTACAATCAAAAATACTATACCATTCAATGTAAAGGAGAGTCAAGCCAGGTGTCGATAGTAAGGTCTTAACATGCGTAATGACATACTAAAGCTGCCAAAAGTTGGCCCATCTGCACTTTCTTTGTGGCGACTTGAGAATCCTCTCAAGTCACACACAAGAGTCAGAAGCAGCATTGCCAGCTTTACTTCCGTCCCGCTCTTGTTAACTGAAACATCGAGCTTCTTACTGAAAAGCAATAAAACATTCTATTCATACAAATCGTGTCACATCATTGTCGATCCCGACTCAACTCAGCTAACAGGTCCAATTCTCCATATCTTCTGGGCTGGTGCTGTCACCAATCGGGCAATAGACGAATGGCACCCTAGCCATTTAGAGCTTCTGTGTCGCAAGCCACATTATTTCTGCCATCTTTTTTTTGGTTTCTATCACCTTGCGATCAAATTGGTTCATCATATGAGAATATGGATTTGCTGTCCCTTCCAGATGAAATTTTACTACGAATATTCAGCTCGCTGACAGGAAATGAGTTGGCTACCTTGAGAATAATCAACAAAAGATTCAAAAGAATTTGTGAGGCAAAACTGTCTTTCACAATCAAAGCGACTGTTCGACAATACTCGGGAATGAGACCAATTAACATCAAACCAATATTCATCTGTTCATCTCTTTTCACCGTTCAACAAGATCATTCATTGCGATTTATTATTTTGATGAAAAAGGACAAGTCGGAGATGCTATCGCTCATGAACAGCCTAGTTTTATTTATGTCCAAATATTGTCCAAATGTGACGATATTCGATGCATCTGAGTATGCTGTCAATTTGGTTAAATTTAGCGCTTCTTCCCTCGCTACGAATTTGATATATTTTTCTTTTCGTAAAATCATCGATGAGTTCATTTCTTTTCACTACGAGACTTTCGCAAAAAATTTCCCCAATTTGAAAGCTTTCGATTTGATTTCAAGCTCTGCAATCTTTTGTTTCGATGAAGTACGTCAGTCATACAACAATGGACAGTTCATCAAGAGCTCACCATCATGCTGTTCTGGGATATTCATGTCATATAATCCTGCCCATCAATTTGTCAATTTACGAGCCCTGGGTGATTGCTTAAGATTTTGCTGTTTTTCAAGAAAATCGCTAGATTTAATGGTTCCTTCAATTGCATCCTCTCTCGAGTATATTGAACTTCGTTATTTACATTATAAGCCCAATTCATCGATTGTTTTTCCAAAATTGAAATTTTTTAAATGTGAATCGAATGATTTTGATCTAGTAATGCATATCCTTCGAGAGTCAACTGATTTACGAAAACTTTACCTCAAGGCATTCATAAATTCACCTAAGGAAGTTTCTTTCACTTCATTCTCACGGTTGGAAATTTTGGATGCAAAGTTAACAACCTGTTGTTTCAATACAACTGAAACAGTTTTGAATTTGCCTGAGAAATTGATCGAATTCAGACTTGCCTCATCAAATGTGGTTTCGATTGAAAAAGAATTTTCTCCAAGTATCCAGCGATTGAGTATTGGCTTCCATAATACAAATGTGATGGAATGCCAATTTTCTCACCTTAGATCACTCCATCTATTCTCATACATATTCTCAGACGAAAAAGTGGACATAATTAAATTGGCAAAGTTCCTGCAAAATTGTTCAAAGATAAAAGAGCTGTTTATCAATTCTGAGGTTATGGTTCGCCCCGTATTTTTCCGAGAGCTGGTTCAGTTATTACAGAATAACATTTCTCGCTCTTTAGAACGACTGGATATCCAAATGGTAGTTTGTCGAAAGACCTCACAATCATGTTATTTTGATTTGACAGATTTCCCTTCCTTGGTCCATTTCATGTTGTTGGGCAATCATCCTTTCAAAATCAAATTACCAGACAATATGATCTTCTTTAGTTCCTTCGACAATTCATTAGCCATTCGAAGGTCTGCACAAAGCGAGATCAGCCATGAAGTTTACTACGATATATCACTTGACAATTTTGGAACTTCAATCAGAGCTATTGGAGATAAACTCGATCGAATCGTCAACCATAGATGCTCCAGTCCATTTGTCCTACTCGAGAAAATAGCACCAAAGTTGCGTAAAATATACATATTGGGGTTATCTTCTCCCAAGATAATTCCTATTCTAGAATATTTTCTCCAGCTTGAAACGATTTATTCTATCCTTTTGGTTGATAAAAGAGAAGCTGAAAGTGAAACTGAAAGTGAAGCTGAAAGTGAAGCTGAAAGAGAAGCTGAAAGAGAAGCTGAAAGAGAAGCTGAAAGAGAAGCTGAAAGAGAAGAGAGCTTGGAATTTGTATCATTTCTGAATGAAATATTTGAGCTTACAGGCCAAATAGCTAAAAGACCTTTCGAAATGACGATTGATGTGGTTTCCTCGTTCTTGCTTCCTTCACTCATGAATCCTGGAAAATTCATCTGTCTTGGTTTGAAGCCTGATACAGTGGCGATAATCTCTAAGTTGGCTGAATCTGAAATTTTGAAGAAGTTGACGTACAGAATGAACAATATTGAATTCCACTTAGAGGACATAATAGCCCAAGCTTCTACAGTCTCTGCTGTTGGCCTTCCGAAAGAATCCCTTGAATGGACGAATTCAAAAACCAAGTTTTTCAAGATCCATTTTCAATTCTCGCAAACGACTTCACCATCTGATCTCACAAATACCCGTTGTTTTCCATCCAATGACAATACCAACAACAATCTACGGAAATGTTTGTCGCGAAAACTTTATCAATCAAGCAGTATCACTGGTTCATCACGCATACGATCATCAGTGTTGTCATTATCATGTGATTGCCATCTTGGATCCGCTCAAGTGAATCATTCTCTCAATAATTCTCGCACGATGCTTGGAGCTCATCGAATGACTTCACCTCTCACTTTCGTACGTAAGTTAGAGAATGAAACAAGTAAACCAGAAGTGTAGAAAGATCAAATCATTCCTTCGATGGATACAATCGGTGTTGAGCAAGATATTGCTCTAGTGATATCGAATGTCTGTGTACTTCTGCGGAATGCAAATTGTGATTCATGAATAGATGAAATTAAAATAAAAACATTCAAAACAATCGACTCGATACAAATGGATAAGATAATTTGCCTTTTCTGAAATGAGGGTAAAGGGATGAAGGTAGAGGAGAGAAAAAATGAACGAAGCATCAGAAAACATCACCTGTTTAATTGGTGAGTGATTGAAAATATTAAGGAAGCAACTGATACAGCTGATAATATTGAAGGTGTAATGATACAATTATAAATGTCACAGGTAATTGTCATCGGTGAACCATTTATTTGGAAGCCTCATATATTACGCAATGGCCAAAAAAGAGGAAAAAGAAAAGGAAGAAAGAAAGAATGAGAGAGAAAGGAAAAGTAAAAAACATGCTTGAGACAACAAGTAAAGATTGACAAATAATAATGTATCCCGTTTTTACTCTTGATTTTTATTTTTGCATCAACTTCAATCATCAAGTATGTCAGTTAGAACAGACCTTAGATCAGTCCTATCACCATTCAGTCTGTATTATGCAATTCTGAAGATAACTGAGAATAATTCGAGTTTGAATAGTATTCTCTTGCCGCCAAACTGCCTATGCTAACAACAAGTACGCTGTGAAACCCAATTACTCTTCAGCCAGCAAGTCCTAGGACTGATGGACTGATCTCTTTCTGAGAAATGGTTTAGCGCCAGTTCCATCGATCAGGTGGAGTTGAAGACACTGTGGTGTCTGCCATTTTGCTTTTGGTTACCAGTGCCTTCACATCAAATAAGTCTATCATATGAGAATATGGATTTGCTGTCTTTTCCAGATGAAATTTTACTACGAATATTCAGCTCGCTGACAGGAAATGAGTTGGCTACCTTGAGAATAATCAACAAAAGATTCAAGAGAATTTGTGAGGCAAAGCTGGCCTTGACAATCAAAGCGACTGTTCGACAATACTCTGGAATGAGACCAATTAACATCAAACCAATATTCATCTGTTCATCTCTTTTCACCGTTCAACAAGATCATTCATTGCGATTTATTATTTTGATGAAAAAGGACAAGTCGGAGATGCTATCGCTCATGAACAGCCTAGTTTTATTTATGTCCAAATATTGTCCAAATGTGACGATATTCGATGCATCTGAGTATGCTGTCAATTTGGTTAAATTTAGCGCTTCTTCCCTCGCTACGAATTTGATATATTTTTCTTTTCGTAAAATCATCGATGAGTTCATTTCTATTCACTACGAGACTTTCGCAAAAAATTTCCCCAATTTGAAAGCTTTCGATTTGATTTCAAGCTCTGCAAGCTTTTGTTTCGATGAAGTACGTCAGTCATACAACAATGGACAGTTCATCAAGAGCTCACCATCATGCTGTTCTGGGATATTCATGTCATATAATCCTGCCCATCAATTTGTCAATTTACGAGCCTTGGGTGATTGCTTAAGATTTTGCTGTTTTTCAAGAAAATCGCTAGATTTAATGGTTCCTTCAATTGCATCCTCTCTCGAGTATATTGAACTTCGTTATTTACATTATAAGCCCAATTCATCGATTGTTTTTCCAAAATTGAAATTTTTTAAATGTGAATCGAATGATTTTGATCTAGTAATGCATATCCTTCGAGAGTCAACTGATTTACGAAAACTTTACCTCAAGGCATTCATAAATTCACCTAAGGAAGTTTCTTTCACTTCATTCTCACGGTTGGAAATTTTGGATGCAAAGTTAACAACCTGGTGTTTCAATACAACTGAAACAGTTTTGAATTTGCCTGAGAAATTGATCGAATTCAGACTTGCCTCATCAAATGTGGTTCCGATTGAAAAAGAATTTTCTCCAAGTATCCAGCGATTGAGTATTGGCTTCCATAATACAAATGTGATGGAATGCCAATTTTCTCACCTTAGATCACTCCATCTATTCTCAGACATATTCTCACACGAAAAAGTGGACATAATTAAATTGGCAAAGTTCCTGCAAAATTGTTCAAAGATAAAAGAGCTGTTTATCAATTCTGAGGTTATGGTTCGCCCCGTATTTTTCCGAGAGCTGGTTCAGTTATTACAGAATAACATTTCTCGCTCTTTAGAACGACTGGATATCCAAATGGTAGTTTGTCGAAAGACCTCACAATCATGTTATTTTGATTTGACAGATTTCCCTTCCTTGGTCCATTTCATGTTGTTGGGCAATCATCCTTTCAAAATCAAATTACCAGACAATATGATCTTCTTTAGTTCCTTCGACAATTCATTAGCCATTCGAAGGTCTGCACAAAGCGAGATCAGCCATGAAGTTTACTACGATATATCACTTGACAATTTTGGAACTTCAATCAGAGCTATTGGAGATAAACTCGATCGAATCGTCAACCATAGATGCTCCAGTCCATTTGTCCTACTCGAGAAAATAGCACCAAAGTTGCGTAAAATATACATATTGGGGTTATCTTCTCCCAAGATAATTCCTATTCTAGAATATTTTCTCCAGCTTGAAACGATTTATTCTATCCTTTTGGTTGATAAAAGAGAAGCTGAAAGTGAAACTGAAAGTGAAGCTGAAAGTGAAGCTGAAAGAGAAGCTGAAAGAGAAGCTGAAAGAGAAGCTGAAAGAGAAGCTGAAAGAGAAGAGAGCTTGGAATTTGTATCATTTCTGAATGAAATATTTGAGCTTACAGGCCAAATAGCTAAAAGACCTTTCGAAATGACGATTGATGTGGTTTCCTCGTTCTTGCTTCCTTCACTCATGAATCCTGGAAAATTCATCTGTCTTGGTTTGAAGCCTGATACAGTGGCGATAATCTCTAAGTTGGCTGAATCTGAAATTTTGAAGAAGTTGACGTACAGAATGAACAATATTGAATTCCACTTAGAGGACATAATAGCCCAAGCTTCTACAGTCTCTGCTGTTGGCCTTCCGAAAGAATCCCTTGAATGGACGAATTCAAAAACCAAGTTTTTCAAGATCCATTTTCAATTCTCGCAAACGACTTCACCATCTGATCTCACAAATACCCGTTGTTTTCCATCCAATGACAATACCAACAACAATCTACGGAAATGTTTGTCGCGAAAACTTTATCAATCAAGCAGTATCACTGGTTCATCACGCACACGATCATCAGTGTTGTCATTATCATGTGATTGCCATCTTGGATCCGCTCAAGTGAATCATTCTCTCAATAATTCTCGCACGATGCTTGGAGCTCATCGAATGACTTCACCTCTCACTTTCGTACGTAAGTTAGAGAATGAAACAAGTAAACCAGAAGTGTAGAAAGATCAAATCATTCCTTCGATGGATACAATCGGTGTTGAGCAAGATATTGCTCTAGTGATATCGAATGTCTGTGTACTTCTGCGGAATGCAAATTGTGATTCATGAATAGATGAAATTAAAATAAAAACATTCAAAACAATCGACTCGATACAAATGGATAAGATAATTTGCCTTTTCTGAAATGAGGGTAAAGGGATGAAGGTAGAGGAGAGAACAAATGAACGAAGCATCAGAAAACATCACCTGTTTAATTGGTGAGTGAATGAAAATATTAAGGAAGCAACTGATACAGCTGATAATATTGAAGGTGTAATGATACAATTATAAATGTCACAGGTAATTGTCATCGGTGAACCATTTATTTGGAAGCCTCATATATTACGCAATGGCCAAAAAAGAGGAAAAAGAAAAGGAAGAAAGAAAGAAAGAATGAGAGAGAAAGGAAAAGTAAAAAACATGCTTGAGACAACAAGTAAAGATTGACAAATAATAATGTATAAAAGTGATGTGACGCTTGTTTAAAATCAAATGACAAAAAAGAAAAAAGTTTAACAAAAGATGAAATCCAACAGGATACAAAGTGAGAAGAATAAACGGGAGGATTTAAAGATTTTCAATTGTTTCATAAGTTCAAATGATAACGAAGTGAAGTTTTGTTGTTGTTGTTGAAATTGTTGTTTTGAATTTACTACGAGCGACTTGCCAGGTTGTAGATTCGCATGGCCAAGGTTGTCAAAAAGAACCACATTCGGCGAGAAAGTTGAGTTCGATAGGTGAACAAGTGCCAGATACCAAGTAACAAGGCGATGTTTGCCAGTTTGTTGATGTAATATAACCTGTTATGTAGAAGAATAAGGAGGAGTAAGTCATTACATTGATTGTATCAAGTGTATGAAAGTGAAATGGAAGAAAAAAAAATTAAGAGGCCGAAAGATAGAGGAAGAACCTTGTAGAAGCTCAAGAAAATGAGAGCACAAAGTGAAAGTTGAACCTCAAATCACTTATGTCAGTGATTTGAAAGAAAGAAAGAGAGAAAGAGAAAGAGTGTCATTTACATTTCACACCATAATTACAACAACAACATCAACATCAACAAGGATAATTCAGTTGCCAGTCAAAATATATATATGACAACTAACCTTTGTAGACTTTTTCGTGCAGCAGGTAAAGTTGAGTTGTCCTCTTTTAAAATGAACCTTCTCATACCAAGTACATAATCGTCCCAATAACTTAACCATTCAAGTTCGCGAACATCAAAGGCAAATGTCTTACGGTCACTTCCGGTTAATTGTTCATGCAATTTGAGCACATTGTCACATTTGAACTGCCATTGATGAGTTGTAAACCATTCAAGAGCACTAACTGCTTTGTGCAATTTATTGACAACTTTAACCATCCTGTCAATGATAAAGAAAAAAATAAACAAGAAAAAAAAGGATAAATTCAAAAGTTTAAAAAGTTAATGAGCATAAGTAAATCAATTAATTAGTGTATATGTATGTAGTGTATGCTTATCATTGTTGTCATCCGGTCAAGATGAATAGATTTCATGTGACAGCAATTAAAAAAGGTAAACTGTTTCCAGTGAATCAGGTTAATCCATGCTGACATAAGATTTTGTAGGGAAGACAAATTAATGACAAACATTCAAACTGACAAACACAAACATACAAACACAGGATGGCAAATGAAAGTCAAAGTGAAAGTTAACAGTAAAAAACGAAAGGACCTACATTTTTTTGCGACCCATTAAACCACAAAATGCATCGAATAAATAAGCAGGTATGACGTGTTCGAACATGATACAAAGGTCATTGATTAATTTAGACGTTTTAAAAGAACCTCCAGGATATCTGAATACTTGTGAACTTGGATAACGAAGTAAAACAGGAAATGCAATTTTTTCAATTTGACCCCATGATAGTGGATTAAGCATACCAGATGTACAATTGTATATCATCAATTCATTAGGTTGTTTTGTACCAGTATACCATGCAGCAGTAATCATAAGATTGATGACAACATCAACAGGTATGAGATCAGCAATGGCTGATCCTTCATACAACATAGTTCTCATGACACCTTTACCAACAGCTAAGACAAGGCCAGTTGGTCCATTAAAATTATCAACCCAACCAGGAATTGGTTCACGCCATGCAGCGGTAACAATTGACGGTCGAACTATGGCCACAGGTAAATTTTGACATTCATCAACTAACAATGATTCAGCTAAAGCCTTGGTGTACGTGTAAGTATTTGGCCGATCACCAATGAGTTTAGGAGTAATTTCATTTAATAAATCTTCATCCATCCATTCGACTGAATCAATCAACTGTTGAGGCTTAACTGGCGGTGGGTATATGACCTCTCCAATTTCTGTTTGATTGCAATTAGCATATGCTGTTGATACATGAATTAAGGCCTGTCAGGTTGAAGTTGAAGTTGAAATTTACAAAAAAGAAGAAGAAAAGTCAAGAGAGAGAGGGAGAGAATAAAATGAAATATTATTAAATTAGTGTACTCAATATCACCTGAGGCAAGGCTGATAAGTCTAATGATACAAAGGACAAACATGAAAAATAAAGTTAACACACAAAATGAACTTGCCTTAAGTTGAGACATTTTATGACACAATTGAATAACTCTCCGCGTTCCAAGCATATTAAATTCGATGGAGTTTTTAAGTGGTTCATCAAATTTCACGGTTGCAGCAGAGTGAAATACA
Source organism: Hemileia vastatrix (assembly GCA_030280995.1). Taxonomy (NCBI): domain Eukaryota; kingdom Fungi; phylum Basidiomycota; class Pucciniomycetes; order Pucciniales; family Zaghouaniaceae; genus Hemileia; species Hemileia vastatrix. Next base: position 170,642 of record JASXTE010000053.1, read on the forward strand.
ACAGAGACATCGTTGATGAGTTTTTGTGTATCTTCTTCAGAAATTCCTAAATTTGCTTTTGCTATGTCGCCTTGAACTACGATTACTTTTGAACGAATGTTGACTCCTTGGACTTCAGTTAAACCACGAAATAACTGTAAATGTAGATGATATAAGAGAACACAGTTAGTAAGGTTCAAAGTTGAAGGTGGTAGAGTGACAAGTGACCATCATGAATATGTACTAGTGTGACAATAACATACCTCACAATCAAGTAATTCTTCCAGTCGTTCACGTGGATCTAATCCTTTTTTAGATCTTAACAGGACATAAATTTTCTTTATGCCAGGACATGATCGTAATAACTTTTCAACCAAGACCTAAGAAGTTGAATAAAGTGAAAACAAAAGAAACACACACACACATACACCGGTATTAATGACTTTGTCATGTAACGTTGAGAGACACTTGTCCATGAGGATGAAGGACGTTAAGTAGAAAACAATCAACAGATCATCAAGAGTAAACATGTTCAATTAATAATTGATGAAACATAATTAACGATGAAACAGATGAAATCGAAGAAGTAGACAGTTGATTATGATGACGAGGATAACTCACCTTGCCCATAAATCCAGTGGCACCTGTGATAAAGACACAACGACCATCGTAAAATCTGGAAATTTGAGAATCATCCATTGTTACTTCGATTGGCGCGGATAGAGATGAGAGTCTGACCCAGGCAGGTGTAAGTGTCGCTACTCTTATACTGACACTGACTTGATCATTGAATCATGTGTGAGAGAAAAGAGAGAAAGAAAGAGAGAGTGGGAGGTTATGTCCCACTTTTTCTTTACTTCTGGTCTACTTTCCCCGCATGAGTGGACTCTCACTTTCTCCTTCTCTCTTTCTCTCTTTTGCAGTCCTCGCAGGCTTCCGGTCCAGACTGACCTGGCAGTGGCCGTGCAAGTTGATTTGAGTATGAGTGTGAAGTGAAAGTGAATCTCCCTCCAGCCAAGTGACCCAGGAACATACAGCTTAAACATTCACAAAACAAAATACTCACCACTCACTGTTAACTTTATTATTTTTTTCTCCTCCTCGTGTGTAGATACTTGTTTATGTGAAACTTGAAATCATATGAGGGACATGACTTAAAAGAGAGAAAGAATGAAAGAATGAAAGAAAGGAAAAAAAATAAAGACACTTTTGCTTGTACTTGTTCATTTGCAACATTATAAAATTATATCTTTATCAAATGATTGTACTTTTATGAAAGATTAATTCAAATACTTGTCAGTGAGTTATTGACGGTACTTTTTACAGATATTTTTTTATTCTCTTTATCACGATTAATTTCATTACGAGGTTATTGCACCGGTCAGTTTGAATGAGAAGATTTTCTTTTTCTTCGAACCAAATATTGATCGTTAATAACTTAGGCAAAGAGAGTAACAATTTGATGGTTAACTTGTGTTTGCCAACTTGTCTGTTCATATACTTGGTTAGATGATACTTGCTGAACTTTTTTCGTACTTGATTTGTACACAGACGAAGAATATTTTACTTTGCAAATGTTTCAACGGTTATTACCTTAGACTGGAGGTAAGAATGTATATATTCCGCGCGGCATGTCACTGATCGCGGCGCCATCTTAAGTCAAACTACTGGTACTCCATCTGGGTCCTTTCCTTCCGCTTCCAGCATCTACACACCGATTTGCCGTGCTTGTCGTGTACCTACTTGATTTTCTCCCTCCTTGACCATCAACCACTAAATACTACACTCTTAATCATGGGTCGTATGCACGCTCCTGGGTAAGTATTTATGTAATTGAATATGATTCAATTTCTTAAACATCCACAGTCATCATCATCATCATCATCATCATCACCAGCCATACTAACTATCTATTGTTTCTTTCCTTTACAGTAAAGGTATTTCACAGTCAACCTTGCCTTACCGACGATCGGTTCCATCATGGCTCAAATTGTCACCAGATGAAATTGTTGAACACATCGTTAAATTATCAAAGAAAGGTAAAAAACCATCTGAAATCGGTGTGATTCTTCGTGACTGGTATGGCGTTGGTCAAGTACGCTGGGTAACCGGTAACAAAATCATGAGAATCATGAAAACTAAAGGATTCGTCCCAGCTATTCCTGAAGATTTGTATCATTTGATCAAGAAAGCTGTTGCCATCAGAAAGCATTTGGATCGAAATCGTAAAGATAGGGATTCTAAATTCCGACTTATTCTGGTTGAATCACGAATTCACCGACTCGCCAGGTACTACAAAACTAAGCGTGTACTCCCACCAACTTGGAGGTACGAATCAGCTAATGCATATGCATTAATCGCTTAAAATAATTGTCTTTTCTTTGAAAATAAATAACTCCTTAAATAATTTAGTTGTTGTTTGATCGTTTACATTGCAATTCAATAATGATTAAGTCTCTCTGTCCGTCCATACAACACACAATGAAATGTAGTAAAAATCCCTCAAGCACCGAAAGAAGTCATGATAACCGAAACTTTTGTCAAAGTTTTATCCTTAATTTAATGTATGGCGGTTATTTGAACCGAAAATTTCTTAACCAGGTAAACTTGTACTGAATCAAGGAAGATTAGAGAAATCGACAGCCGAGTACTTATCCGACAAAAGAACCGTCTGTTTGTCTCATAAAATTTTCCAGGCCGAGTTAGTTAGTCAGTTGTCTGCTTGACGTATCTTCTTGTCTTGACAATCTACACCCAGTCGATTTGTTCTGTTCGTCGAGATGATTCGCTTGTTCAATATTAAACAAGCAGCAGCAAGTGAAAGTAAACCATCTACTAATTCAAGTCGTAGGTCAGCTGCTCAACTTAGGATAAATAAAGGTATGAGTAAATGCAGTATTTTGTGTGATCCTTGATGGTCTTTCTTTTCTCGGCCATTGTTGTGGATATTACTAAAGTATTACCTCAAATGATAATAATTTATTCATTTATTTTCTTTCGATATTTAGACATAACTGATCTCACTCTCCCTAAAACATGTGAACTTGAATTGAATCAAGACGATTTGCTTAATTTCAAAATTAACATTGCCCCAGATGAAGGTTACTATCAAGGAGGTAAATTTACATTTAGTTTCAAGATAAACTCAAATTATCCACATGAAGCACCCAAAGTAAAATGTGAAACACCAGTATATCATCCAAATATTGATCTTGAAGGAAATGTCTGTTTGAATATCCTAAGAGAAGATTGGAAACCGGTGTTAACAATCAACTCCATCGTTTATGGTCTACAGTATCTTTTCTTGGAACCTAATCCAGAAGATCCATTGAACAAAGAAGCTGCTGAGGTACTTCAAAATAATAGGAAACAATTCGAGCAAAATGTAAGAAATGCCATGAGAGGTCTCACCGTTGGAAATGTCAGCTATCCAAGGTGTTTGTTCAAATAAAGGATTTTTCAAAGAATTAAACAATAAAGAAGATGTGTTTATTATTATTGAATTGACAATCAAGTTAAAAATACAAGATTTTCAATTTGAATTAATTTCACTAATTGGTTAGGATTGAAAGGTAAAGAATTAAAATCCACCTGGTCCACCACCAAAGTTGAAGGACATGGGAACTGAGTCAGATGAAAAGCTGTATCCTCCTTGTTTTTCGATTTTTCTAGACTCTGTGGAAATAGTAGTAAACAAATAACTGGGTAAAATTTTTTCAGACCTAATAACATTGAACTTACCGGCAGCTGATAATCGTTGTTGAGCAAGATCATAGACATGTTCAAGAGATTTTCTCTGTTGTTCAGAGAGTGGGGAAATCAATGCATTATACCAAATTGGGTCTTGTTGTTGAATTTTATGCATAGAATCTCTAAACAAGATGTATTCATCAGTGATAATATCATTTTCATCATCAATCGCAGTGGTGTAACTTTCAAGGATTGTTTGCTCATATTGATCATCGTCCTCATCTTCAGCTTTGGCTTTATAGGCAAAGTTTTGGGCGTGAAATAAAGATAACGCTGAGGGTAATAATTGATTGGATAAGTGAAAAATAACAGGTGGTCTTGCAATCGCTAGGAAATTAATTAGAGTAACCAAACCGAGCACACATACTTTACGGTCGTGAAGTCCTTTGAAACAGTGGATATTGATGATCGATATATCGAAAAAATAATTGAAAATATGTTGATCAGAGCCGAGGGAGATAGATTGTAATTTAGCCAATGCTGCAAATAAAACAGCTGGATCGTACCAAAGTGCAGCGAAGAAAATTTGTAAACACATCGTTTTTAACTCTTCTTGCTTGATTTCGCGAGTCCAGCGCGTAATTATGAGTTCTAAAAATGGATAGATGAGGTCATCGATCTGACCTTTAAATTGAATGATCAAACATTCTAGTAGTTTAACAGCATGGGTCTCACTATCTTCATCCGAGTCGGGTGAGGTTAGAATTTGCTTGGACATTTCGTAGATTGCTAAAACATGTTGAGGATTGGATAAAAATGTCTTAGGATCAACTGTGATGAAGTTGTGAAGTGCAGGCATCATTTCGGTGAAATAGCTAGCATCATTCTTGAATACTTCGTACATTAAACCATAAAATTGCCATAATCTTGGTGTAATGGTGTTGTAGCCTAGGGTAGCAACAAGATTGAAAGTTTCATCATAAAGATCAATCATGCCATTAGTGAAGACCCTCTCGATGACGGAAATAACGACTGGTTCAAGTTCTGTTAACAATTCAGACTGAACATCCATCATCGTTAAGATGGTATCAATTGTATTTAAAAGTCCCTTCGGAGTTAAGGCTCTTTTCCCATTGTCATCATCAGTATTGTTGGCCAGTTGCTCAAAAGTCGAAGCAAGATGCTGGGTCATTTCGAGGGCAATCGGCACCAAGTGGTCGTTATATTTGCGAATGAACTTTTGTGAAACGGTTTTGAGATCTTCGTTCTCAGTTTTTCGAATAACATTTAGAAGTTCTAGGACAATTGATGTGATTTGCTGCTCAGAAACAACTTTAAGCCTTTCTTGAGAGGAAACCAATGCTTGTAAACAAATAGCGGCTTCCACTTTAACTGGTAAGTCAGACTCATTTAACACACATTTCTTGACCAGCTCGAATGCGTTGAGCAGATGACTTTCATTTGAAAATTTTGTGTCGGCAAAGTAATTTAGTACCCAACAAGCTCTAGCTCTTAAATAGTCATTAGGTGATTCTAAACTAGGGAAAACATAGGCAACGAGCATCGATTCAATTTGATTACGATAGATTTCATCTTTGAGTAAAATGTCAGCCATGCTACCAAACATGTGGAGAGCACCATCAAGCCTTCGAGGTTCTGTTGAGGAAGATTCTAAGTTGGATTCGACAAAAGTTAAAGTTATATCTAACATATCACTTCCCTTTTCACAGACTGTATGAAGTATGTTCTGCGCTGCGGTGACTGGTGATACGTAGTCTTTAAATATGTTAAATTTCAACTTGATATATCCAGTTGGATCATTCTCCCACAAGTCTTCATCCTCAGCTGTGTAACAGAGCAAAGATAATACCACATCCTGGATGATGTGGACCTTGACATGTTTCCATGAAACAGCGTTCATCACTGCAGTGTTGAGGTAATTAAGGGCCATTTGTAGAACTCGAGGGGCAACGTAGATACCGTTGACATGATTTTCGAGTATCTTCAGAAGGGATGTGATTATTGCTTCTGAAAATGTCTTGATATACCAATTGGCAAATTCCTTGAATTCCTTGGTCACTGTAGATGGAGAGCCAAATCTACCGAAAATTCTTGAAATAATGTTCAAAGCCCACTTTTTACACTTCCAAATGTATTCTTGCGGTCGATCGTCAATGTCAACTTGCTCTGATTTTAGAGGTATCGAAGCTTCAATGATGTGTTTGATTATCTCCATCCACTGCATTAAAACCTCCTCGGTAATTAATTTGAGAGGTAGGTTATATTGAATGAAGGCATAGAAAATTTTTAAGATTTGCTTCTGGATGGCGAGCGATGGATCACTGAAGTCAGCGTGGACATCGATACTTCGTTGATATAAAATAGGCAGTAAAATAGTCATAGCGTCATTAATTTTAGCAGAACAAGATTCACAATTATATTCGTATCGCTTGATTAATTGATACAAGGCGAGCAATGCCCCTGGCCATGTATTTCGATGAGGACTCTCGATATAATAAGTGATTTTCTGCACAATGTTTGTCCTTTTAGCATGAAAGTCATTTATCACAATACTTTGAATGCAAACGCCCAGGTATGATCGTAAATTTGGAGGAGCATGAACGGTGGCATCAACGATAGAGTCTCGAATTAGCGTCTTATCAGGTTCATATATAAAAAAGTCAGTTGACCCAGCCCAATTCCATTGTACAGTATTCTTTAGGTAAATTGCAGCTGACTGTCGAACTGGAAAATCCACAAAATCGTTGCTGACAACTTGAAGAACGACTGGGAAAAAGCCTAGAATTTTCCGAATCTAAGGGAAGAAAATTCAGGTTTAAAGATAGAAACAATAAAGAGAAAGATGCAGACTTACCTGGTGTAATTGATTTTGAGCCTGTTTCCTCTTGTTAGGATCAATTGTGGCATGAAGAAGACTCACGATTGTAGTATGATCCATGATGAAGAAAAATAACTATGGAGGATCAGGTAGGAGATGTGAACATAGACTGCAAGTATGCACACAGGGAAGAAAAAACGTGGTGGACTCACCTCGGTCACGTGAAGAATTGCGGGTCAGAGCCAACAGAGGTGGACGAGCTAAAATGCCATCTGTCGAGGAGTAAATTGATTATTTCCGTTTGACGGTCTAATCTAGAGTTAAAATTGAACAATTTATCCAGTCAATTTGGTTTATAATGATTTTTATTCTTTCTGAAATTTTATTACATCAAATTGATTCAAGTATACAGAAAGTTGTAGAACTAGATGTCTTAACCTGGTGGGAGGGAGAAAAATCACTGTTCAATGGCATCAACTGAGTCCGACTGACGGGATGAGTTAGAAAGAAACACCAATTCGTCTGTCAAAATAACAAATTAAAAGATAAGGTTAGTACGAATTAGCTTAAGGCAGATTGGTTTAGACAAAACCGGCGAAAGAATTCATCGTTTGCAATAAGTTGACACCAAAGGATAAGATGAGTCATGTTAATATTTTAACTTACCGGCTATAATGGTAGTTGCTTGATGAGCAATTCCTTTAGCGTCAACCACTTCACCATATGAAAGCCGTCCTGTCACCAAAATGCGACACCTGAAATCATGTCATAGGTATTGTTAATGATGATTAGGCAGGAAAGAAAAAGAATTGTCAGTTTGTGGAGCGAAAAAGAAAAATTACCCTTTTTTCATGTTGGCTAAAGCGAGATCACGCGTTGGAAATGTCAGCTATCCAAGGTGTATGATCAAATAAAGGAATTTTTCAGAGAATTAAACAATAAAGATGTGTTTATTATAGTTATTGAATTGACAATCAAGTTGAAAATACAAGATTTTCAATTTCAATTAATTTCACTAATTGGTTAGGATTGAAAGGTAAAGAATTAAAATCCACCTGGTCCACCACCAAAGTTGAAGGACATGGGAACTGAGTCAGATGAAAAGCTGTATCCTCCTTGTTTTTCGATTTTTCTAGACTCTGTGGAAATAGTAGTAAACAAATAACTGGGTAAAATTTTTTCAGACCTAATAACATTGAACTTACCGGCAGCTGATAATCGTTGTTGAGCAAGATCATAGACATGTTCAAGAGATTTTCTCTGTTGTTCAGAGAGTGGGGAAATCAATGCATTATACCAAATTGGGTCTTGTTGTTGAATTTTATGCATAGAATCTCTAAACAAGATGTATTCATCAGTGATAATATCATTTTCATCATCAATCGCAGTGGTGTAACTTTCAAGGATTGTTTGCTCATATTGATCATCGTCCTCATCTTCATCCTCATCAGCTTCTTCATCACCAGATGCAATTTCTTGGTCGTCCATTCCTACTGAAACAACAGAAAAAGGAGTTTGACCATTGATTTTTCTAATGAGTGAGTTGGTTGTAGGATCATTTGTTTCAATACCTGGTATGTGATCTTCATCATCTTCTAAATCTTCTGGTTCAGATACATCCGAATCTTCCAATTCATCATCATCAGTTTCACTTTCATTCTCAGCTGCAGCTTTGGCTTGATAGGCAACTTTTAGGGCGTCAAATAAAAATAACGCTGAGGGTAATATTTGATTGGATAAGTTAACGATAACAGGTGGTCTTGCATTCGCTGGTAAATTGATTAGGGTAACTAAACCGAGCACACATACTTTACGGTCGTGGAGTCCTTGGAAACAGTGGATATCGTTGATCCATGTATTGACAAAATAATCGAATAAAGGCTGATCAGACCCATTAGGTTGTAGTTTAGACAGTGCTGCGAATAAAACAGCTGGATTGTACCAAAGTGCAGCGACGAAAATTTGTAAACACATCGTTTTTAACTCTTCTTGCTTGATTTCGCGAGTCCAGCGCGTAATTATAAGTTCTAAAAATGGATGGATGCAGTCATCGATCTGACCTTTAAATTGAATGATCAAACATTCTAGTAGTTTAACAGCATGGGTCTCACTATCTTCATCCGAGTCGGGTGAGGTTAGAATTTGCTTGGACATTTCGTAGATTGCTAAAACATGTTGAGGATTGGATAAAAATGTCTTAGGATCAACTGTGATGAAGTTGTGAAGTGCAGGCATCATTTCGGTGAAATAGCTAGCATCTTTCTTGAATACTTCGTACATTAAACCATAAAGTTGCCATAATCTTGGTGAAATGGTGTTGTAGCCTAGGGTAGTAACAAGATTGAAAGTTTCATCATAGAGATCAATCATGTCATTAGTGAAAACCCTCTCGATGACGGAAATAACGACTGGTTCAAGTTCTGTTAACAGTTCAGACTGTTCATCCATCATCGTTAAGATGGTATCAATTGTATTTAAGAGTCCCATAGCAGTTAAGGCTCTTTCTTCATTGTCATCATCAGTATTGTTGGCTAGTTGTTCGAAAGTTGAAGCAAGATGCTGGGTCATTTCGAGGGCAATCGGCACCAAGTGGTCGGTATATTTGTGAATGAACTTTTGTAAAACGGTTGTGAGATCTTCGTTCTCAGTTTTTCGAATAACATTTAGAAGTTCTAGGACAATTGATGTGATTTGCTGCTCAGAAACAACTTTAAGCCTTTCTTGAGAGGAAACCAATGCTTGTAAACAAATAGCGGCTTCCACTTTAACTGGTAAGTCAGACTCATTTAACACACATTTCTTGACCAGCTCGAATGCGTTGAGCAGATGACTTTCATTTGAAAATTTTGTGTCGGCAAAGTAATTTAGTACCCAACAAGCTCTAGCTCTTAAATAGCCATTAGATGATTCTAAATTAGGGAAAACATAGGCAACGAGCATCGATTCCATTTGATCACGATACATTTCCTTTTTGAGTAAAATGTCAGCCACGCTACCGACCATGTGGAGAGCACCATCACGCATTCGAGGCTCCGTAGAAGGAGAACTTAAGATGGAAACGACAAATTGTAAAGTTCTACTCAACATATCTCTTCTCTTTTTACAAACTGTATGAAGTAAGTTCTGTGCTGCGGTGACTGGTGATACGTAGTCTTCGAATATGTCAAATTTCAACTTGATATATTCAGTTGGATCATTTTCCCACAAGTCCTCATCCTCAGCTGTGTAACAGAGCAAAGGAAATACCACATTCTGGATGATGAGATTGATGTGGACCTTGACAAGTTTCCATGAAACAGCGTTCATCACTGCAGTGTTGAGGTAATTAAGGGCCATTTGTAGAACTCGAGGGGCAACGTAGATACCGTTGACATGATTTTCGAGTATCTTCAGAAGGGATGTGATTATTGCTTCTGAAAATGTCTTGATATACCAATTGGCAAATTCCTTGAATTCCTTGGTCACTGTAGATGGAGAGCCAAATCTATCGAAAATTCTTGAAATAATGTGCAAAGCCCACTTTTTACACTTCCAAATTAATTCTTGAGGTCGATCGTCAATGTCAACTTGCTCTGATTTTAGAGGTATCGGAGCTTCAATGATGTGTTTGATTATCTCCATCCACTGCATTAAAACCTCCTTGGTAATTAATTTGAGAGGTAGGTTATATTGAATGAAGGCATAGAAAATTTTTAAGATCAGCTTCTGGATGGCGAGCGATGGATCACTGAAGTCAGCGTGGACATCGATACTTCGTTGATATAAAATAGGCAGTAAAATAGTCATAGCGTCATTAAGTGTAGCTCGACCAGGTTCAAAATTATATTCATATCGCTTGATTAATTGATATAAGGCGAGCAGTGCTCTGGCCATGTATTTCGATCGGGATTCTGGAGATAACCAGCGATTTTCGGCACAATGTTTGTCCATTTGGCTGGAAAGTCATTTCTCACAATACTTTGAATGCAGACGCCCAGGTGTGATCGTAAATTTGGAGGAGCGTGAACTGTGGCATCAACGATAGAGTCTCGAATCAACGTCTTATCAGGTTCATTTATAAAAAAGTCAGTTGACTCAGCCCAATCCCATTGTACAGCATTCTTTAGGTAAATTGCAGCTGACTGTCGAACTGGAAAATCCACAGAATTGTTCATGACAACTTGAAGAACGGCTGGGAAGAAGCCTTGAATCTTTCGAATCTAAAGAAAAAAAATTGGCTTTTAATAACATTATGAGATTTACCAGTGAACTTACCTGTTGTAATTGATCTTCAGCCTGTTTCCTCTGGTCAGGATCAATTGTGGCCCGAAGGACATCCACGATTTTAGTATGATCCATGATGAAGAAAAATAACTATGGAGGATCAGGTTGGAGACGTGAACATAGACTGCAAGTATGCACACAGGGAAGAAAAAACGTGGTGGACGAGCTAAAATGCCATCTGTCGAGTAGTAAATTGATTATTTCCGTTTGACGGTCTAATCTAGAGTTAAAATTGAACAATTTATCCAGTCAATTTGGTTTATAATGATTTTTATTCTTTCTGAAATTTTATTACATCAAATTGATTCAAGTATACAGAAAGTTGTAGAACTAGATGTCTTAACCTGGTGGGAGGGAGAAAAATCACTGTTCAATGGCATCAACTGAGTCCGACTGACGGGATGAGTTAGAAAGAAACACCAATTCGTCTGTCAAAATAACAAATTAAAAGATAAGGTTAGTACGAATTAGCTTAAGGCAGATTGGTTTAGACAAAACCGGCGAAAGAATTCATCGTTTGCAATAAGTTGACACCAAAGGATAAGATGAGTCATGTTAATATTTTAACTTACCGGCTATAATGGTAGTTGCTTGATGAGCAATTCCTTTAGCGTCAACCACTTCACCATATGAAAGCCGTCCTGTCACCAAAATGCGACACCTGAAATCATGTCATAGGTATTGTTAATGATGATTAGGCAGGAAAGAAAAAGAATTGTCAGTTTGTGGAGCGAAAAAGAAAAATTACCCTTTTTTCATGTTGGCTAAAGCGAGATCACGCAAATACGGCTTGAACAAGCTTATTCGGTGCCATTCGGTTTTCTGTTGGAGACCTTCAGTAGCACTTCGATAGCTTGTATTAGTTGCCAATGAAAACATGACAACCGGATGAGCATCTGAACCTTTTAACATTGGTTGACCACCAACACGACCAAGGAGTAAAACTTGATTAAGACCTGTCATTGAATGAAAAATAGAGACAATTCAAGAGAAAAAAAAGGATAAGAGATCAACAAACCGGTTAGTTGTATGTATGAGTATGTGAGTATGAGTGTATGTCTGTGCGTGTGTCTACTACCCTTGGCAATGTCTAGTGACTGCTGTTACCATGTGCTTTGACTGCGTGATTGATACAACTGGTTGTAGATGTACATATTCACATTCATACACAGACAGATACAAACGTATAAGATGACTTACTCTTTTCAATAGGTCCATCAGTAATAGTTGATTCACATCGAGTGACAGTTGAAGCAATTAAAGATTTGTTGGTTAATCGAGTCAACGAAGATACCAATTTGAATGCTGTATTCATGTTGATGATTTAGTGAAAGTCAAGGGTTGGTCAAATTATAAGATTCAACAATGCGGAAAGGAAGGAGGGAAAAGAAGAACAAGAAACAAGAAGCAGAGGAGTGACAATGTGAATTGTTGACAGATGGCTCTAAATTCACCGGGGAAAAAATGGGGAAAAAATAAAGGGGGAAAGAAAAAGAATCTTTCTGAGCGTGTTCAGTGGACTCAACAAACCAAAAATTCAACAGCACTTGCCAGACGATATAAAAAGACGGAGAGCGCTGGTTGTACCTTCTTTGTCGCCCACTCCTTGGACTAGCTTCACGTCTCTCTTTCAACCGACATCTCGCTTTCTCTGTTCACCGGCTCTGCTTCTAGTATCCATCGTCGTCAACCAATTTATTCCCCCCTAATTTCACTGTGACAACTCACCTATCAACTAAAAAAGCAATCACAATGCCAGCCACTCGATCACGAAGCAGGTAAGGAGTTATAATTATTGTTAAAATTTTCACTGACCCAAACGAAATCACTACCTGAATACCATTGACGCGGCATCAGGTCACTCTTTGGTATAAAGAGCACAGCCAATGCCAGCCGCGAAGCCGCGTGCAGCTTGCGCTCTGGGTTCCGGTCGCCTTCTTTCTCTTTTTCTTTCTTTTCTTTCTTCTTTCCTTTCTTTCTGCATTGCTATTGCTCTTTGCTGCCAGTACGGCCGGCGCTTTTTCTCACTACTCTCCTTTTTCTCTACCAGCGAACATTGACACTGACTGCTTTGTTCTGAGTGCGTTACTCCGAACTGACCGCCGCCGTCGTAGTTGTCTTCTTGTTCTTCTCCACCACCATCACCACTCACTGCCGTTGCTAGCAGCGAGTTTCTTACCTTGTCCTTGTCAATTCATCTTTTTTACCATTATTCTTTCTCACGTTCAATCTTATTGTTGAAGATGGTTAGTTCACCTTTACTTATCTCTCTTGTTATATCTAAATTTCAGCTCTGAGCAACCAGCCGAAGTTGCCTCCGAAGAGGTAAAACAACAAGTCGAAGATGTGTCGAAAGAAATCCTTGAAGCTCCCGTTGTCGCCGCTGCCGAAGAACAACCGGTAATTGCTCCATCAAACGGTTCAGCAGTGGTTGAACCAGCCGTCGAAACATCTGAACCAGAAGTTGTCCAGGCTGAAGAAGCTTCTGAATCCGTTCTCCCGCCACTAATGGATCAAACGAAGCCAATGGTGAAGACAAAGCAGAAGAAGCTGAAGCAGTAGTTGAAGAACCACTCAAAACATCCGAAGTTGTCGCTGGTGACAAAAGGAAGTCCGATGTTGTCGCCGTGGATGATGAAAAACCCGACTCTACCGAAGTAGCCGCTAAAAAGGCTAAGGTTGATGTCGAAGAAGTAGTAGCTGAAGATGCACAACCTGTCACCTCAACTTAAATTGGCTGAATAATAATAATTTAGCACAAACAACTTTTTTCTGTATCCACTTTTTGTGAACATTCAACCACTTTAAACAACAGCTACACCAACAACAAACAAGATTTGAACACATGTTCTTTCGAACACAACAACATCAACTACAACAACAACAACAACATTTGTACTTCTACTGTCTGTCTCAACTTTTTCTCTCCCGTGATTCATCAGTAGCTACATGATTATGTGTAGCTCGAAACAATTCCTTACTTTGAATACACTACTTCGAACCAAACATACAAGACACTGAAAAAACAAAACGCTTACTCCTTGACTTTTCATTGATCTTGTGACCTTTTTCTTTCTCTATTTCATTATTTCTCTTTCTATCTCTTTGCATTTAACATGTAACATACCCTGCTCGGTAGTAATAGCG
>JASXTE010000231.1:0-75290 GCA_030280995.1 Hemileia vastatrix
CTTCTTCATCGATGTAATATCTAAATCTTCTTCTGTGACTTATTTTTCTTTACTACTTGCTACCATCTTGCTAACGATAAACAACTGTCAATGTTCTTCACACTCGTATTGAAGTGACGATGAAAAATTAATGAGCAAAGGAAAAAATCTTCAACTGTCTTCAAGATACAACTTTGTTCCAAGTTGTTTATTTTACAAAATTCTTTTTTCCTTTTTTTTCTTATCCTGTTATCCAAAGAAGAATTACAAATGAAAACAAATGAGTAACAAAAAAAATCACTTGTACAAACCTGTCATGATTCATAATATTGGCACGAGTCAAGGTAGATTTAAATCTTCTTCTTCTTGCTTTTCATTTGATGATTGGTTAGATTGTTGTACATTAACTATATATTCATATGAACAATTTAAATCACACACAAATCCTTTCCTGGTAAAAATGAAGAAGAGGCCATTTTAACTGATCAGCTGTGAAGATATTTTATCGATGATACTTCAAGTAAATCACTTGTTAGATGAATTTATAATATTTTGTTGTAAGTTATCTTGACTATTTCTTCATCCAGTGAATATGTTAAGTTGATGAAAAGTTATTAATTACCATCCATTAGATCTATTTTTCAAATTATCTTATGTTTATCCATTTGTGTTTGATTTAATTTGGTTTGGTTTGGTTTGCCTTTTACCTGTATTACTTATCATCAATAGAATCAGGTAAGTCAAGTAAGTAAGTAAGTAAGTAAGTAAAAAAAAAGAATCAAGGATCAAATTAACAACCTACCAACTTGATGCGGGTTTGAGGATGTAAATGATGTAAATGATGCACCCGATCCTGGATGAAAGATTCTTCTTTTACATATCACATCATGTACCAACATTCAAGACCAAAGGTTCAAGTAATTTAAATTGTTCTTCATTTTTCAAACCCTTAAGGTGTTATGTATGTCGATGGTAACAACAAGAAAGAAAAAAAAATGATTATGTACAAACTTGATTTGACTTGATCAAGTCAAAGGTCTTCAAAGGTTAAAAACTTTTGTAGTAATTACTGTTGAATTTTTATCCAATTTAAGGTATTCCATGGTCTTTACTTATCGTTAAACCTTTAATTAAAAAGGTGTTGGTAATTTAATTCGCATTTTATTCTCTTCTACCTTGTAATGTCAATCACCGCCATCTTCATCCATAATTACCTTTGTCAGGTGAATTTAATCATCATCCATCACATGTTATACATACACATTATTCACTAACAGTAATTAACTGTTGGACAATTCAATGACAAGGTACTAATTTTTCTTCCTTGTTAACCCTTTAGATCACACACATAACATAGTTCAATGTACAGTATAATGAAGTCTGTAGAAACCGAATCATTTGTTCGGTTACTAACGACCATTGCAATGAATCAGCTGATTTTACAGTATCGTCTGCACTTCGAGATACTTCGTTTCAATATCATTATATACTAATACTTATCTGTTTTAAAGTTATAAATCAATAGGATTGAATTTAAACTTGATCCACCTACGTTTTCTTTATATAAAACGTTCATGTTAAACACTTGATTATCCGGATAATAAGAAATTTAACTTTGACCAAACGATGTGAAAACTGTCCAGTTAACCACGAATTTGATGACTGATGAATTATATATGATTGATATTAACTAACATCAACTTAAACATCATTGTAAATTAAGTATACTTTTTTGTTTTTGTCATATAATTTGTTCATTTTATTTGATTAATTATCATTTTTAACCTGTTTTCAATGTTGATAATAATTGAAGTTTATTTTACTTTACACAAGATGATGATCATTTGATCATGCACATTTGGATACAATTTTAACCACAACAATAAAAAATAAAAAGGAAAAAATTTTTTTCGTGATTTAATACTTAAAATATTTTACACTTGGTAAATTATTATTATCATCATCATCATATCAAAAGGTAAAGTAAATTTACACTTGTAAAAATTTTTCAAATTTACAACAACAACAACAAAAACGATGTAAAAATTAATGTGTGTGTACTTTATGTGATGTAATTTGATCATGTTTTACCAATTTAATGTATGATTTAGTGATATTTTTTTTTATTGATTTAAATTTTTTCTTTTTCTTCTTTTCAGTGAAATTCCTTTCAAATGGATCAAGTTGAAATGTTTGTCAATCTTCAAACCAACTGTAACTTTGGACTTGTATGATAATGATGATTGATACAAGTCATCATCATTAAAAAGTAATTGAGTAACTGTGATTTTTTTTATCTTTTACGAATGATGATAAATTTTGTGTCTACTATTGACCAAATTGGATTACGAAATGTTTCACGTGATTTCAATACATTTTGATCATTACAAGTTAAAATATTAGTCATGGTGGTAGTAGACATCATTTACCTAAATTTGTTGATCATCTATGACTGACCTGAAGCCATTTTGAATTTTCTTCAAATCATATTCGATCTAATCAATTGCAACAGTAATATTGTGCCTCAAGTTGATTACAATTATAATTTTTATTCACACAAGGTGAGTTAAGGACGACTGGTCAACGATTACTAATCAAGTGTATTAATTGTTTTCATCTTTCTCTTTTCTTTGTCCAACAGTTTCATACGTGTTTGACCGGTCAACTTGAGTGATTTACTTGCTATTCAAAGTCAAATGTAATCAACTAACTATGAGGATAAAATTGAATTTTCATTGAAGAGGCCACATATTTTTTGTTATTTTGTTAAGATGAACATCTCTAAATCTCCATTGGATTGGATTAACTATGTTACATCCATAATCAGCTGCAATTTAAGGATAAACTTGGTATGCAATTCAAATTGTTCATTTGGTGAAGAATGTGAAGAAGAAGTAACAATTTTGAAGATACTTTGAATTGTTGAACGAAAAGGGTTGACTTGTCAAGTGTAGAGTAAATTAGACACTACGAGGATATTCACACCCAATGAATTGGGTAACAAGGAAGATTCGTCTAAATTGTCATAATTGTCTAACTCAGTTGCAACAATTGTCTAGTCTTCCCAAGGGGTCCATTCATACTTGATCATCTTATATCCTACTGTGTCAACTTGACAAACTTGACAAACTTATCAACACCATTTAACAAGTCCAACCATGGAAAAAATACACTTAACAGTTTTCAAAGTCAATAATCATCATCATCATCATCATTAGTTCATTTATCATTGTAACTTCTCATGATATTCAAGTAATCAATGCAATTTCAAACAACAAAGTATCTTAATAATATACATTATCTGGAAGAAAATATTGTTGATGAAAAAAATATCATATTCAATTGTTCATATTGTAATTTACTTAAATGTAAATTGTTGCTTTTCGTAGACAAGATAACAAATTATGTAATCAGTTGACACACACAAAAGTGTAATCAATGAAGAAATGTATCTATTTCATCGACCTTTTTAACGTTAACAATTTACTCATGTCACGCCAACAAATAACCAACAAAGTAATTTAACAACAATCAACAAACTTCATCATTCAACTCGTGTCGTTCAATTGATAATCAAACGAAACAAAAGAAACAGTTATCAATCTTTTTCTTTTTCTCTTTTTTTGGGTGATTTTCTTTTTCAATTATCATTCAAGTTGACAATGAAATTTGTAAATTGTTTAAATTATTTCAACTAACAAACAATGATAACAATTGTTTGTTCAAATTAAACAACTAACTGATGGATGAAATTGTTACTCGGATACTTGTTAACCAAACAATTTTCAAACAACAATTTACATTAATTCTATTCAACTCAATAGATTTTTCATAACAATTTGATAAAATTATAAATTGGTTCATGAAGACGAAAAAAATATGATTTTCAAATTTTACTACCACAAGACACGATTAAATTGGTTGTTGATTATTTTCGATGATCAACAAATCACTTGACCTAGTGATAAAGAGGATGAAGAAAACACAAATTGTAAGTTTCTTTTTCATCAACATTGATGAATACAGACTATTACTGTTAAGTCACAAGTACTCTAATCGTATATATCATATTCATACGATTAAAATTGTGCAATTCAACTAGTTCATTAGTACTTTAATGATGACAGTTAATGCTGTGACTTTGTCATTCACACGTGATGATATATCATCAAATCGCGTGATTACACTTCTATCTTTCACCTGATAAATGTTATTTTACATTAACTCTTGAAATTTATTATAATCATCATCATCTTACTCTTTTCTTTTTCAGTTATACTCGATGACCTTTAACCAATGATTTTCTTGTCTTCTTCTTGTTCAACAACAAAAACAACAAAAATTCACAGAGTGTCATGTAAAATGGACACACGAATGATGATCAAGTAGATTGAGATGGAAAACAGATCAATTATCATATAAATCATAGTACTAACCATTAGATATGTCAGTGACAAGAGTTAAGACAACGATTAACATGATAATTGACTTGAATACTTGATCAGTGTTAAATTGTAAATGTTTTCAATATGTTCAAAAAAGGTTACTAACTTAACAAATTTTTTTGTTTCTTCTTGTTAACAGGTAAAAGTTAATTGGCCAATCGGTGACATGAACTTACATGAACCATGGACATAAACAATAAATATCTTTGTCTCATATATTGTGTCAACTTTTCAGACAATCCAATCAACAGGATGAATGTTACAACACAACCAATTATTTGAAACAACGATGATACTTGTACCAAGGTACACCAGACATGTGCACATTCATTGTGGTGTCTGATTCATCATCATTTTTTTTTTCTTTTTCTTTCTTTTGTCTCGATGATGCTGAAACATCTTCCATGTAATTTGTCATTTATTCAACCTGAATATTTGTCATGATGAATGTAAATGTAAATTGTTCAATTGGCATTGATAACAAATGAAGTACACAAAAAAAAAATCTTCCCTTTCGTGATACTTGTACATTTCATCATATCAATCAGTTGTTGATGAAAAAAAATGTCTCATTTTTTTCATTCATCAATCAGATGAATCAATGAATGAAAAAAAATTAACCCTCAGGATGTGTCTGGTCCACAAATGGTCGATGAACTTTGTTGTAAACAAAGTTCAACGATATAAACTTTGTCTACTGATAAGAATTCAATTCATTCAAAACTTGTTGATCATCAAGACAATCACTTGTATCAGTATATCAGAAAATGTATGGAACAAATTGTATCATCATCAATCAACTTTATCCAACGATTAACATGATAATCGATGAACAATTAATGATTATTTTTACCTTTGACATTGAACAAACTGATACAAAGTGTTATATGAATCATTTACTGTTATTCAATGTTTATCATTGAACTAAACTTGAAGTTTCTTCTTCTTCCTCTTCTTCAGCTCGATGACCGCACACAGAGTAAAATGATAATTTATCACAATTATGTATGTTTAAATACTTTTAATACAAAAGAAAAAATGTAAATATATCCAAGGATGAGGATGGAAAGGAAGAAAAAATGTTACTTATTCAAAGTTGTTCTTTAAATGGAAACTTAACTTGATACTTAATAATTATCTTAATATTTTGTTTTTTCCTTAATTCACAAGCAACAACAACAACAACAACAACAACAACAACAACAACATCCTTTTTCAGTGACCAAGTAAAGTTACCTTGAATGTATTCTTTACAATGTGTAAATTGATCCTACCTGTAAGTATTATAAATTTGTAAATCAAATTATTTGTTGTTTATTTTTCAATCACCTCATGGTGATCAAAGTAATGTTTTACAAATTCAACATGTTTAACTCAACAGCATTGAGAAAGCAAAAAAAAGAGGAAAGAGAATCATGATGTATATTGAAGATGCTTAAATGATGCTTAAACTGGTTCCTTGTGTCGAATGTAGTTCGATTGAACAAATCGAGTTCATATCATTTGACGTAAATTGAAAAGATATAAATTTTTCATCATCATCATCTTGTTTACGTCACATTTACGTCATCAGGGCAGATACACATTGCCATGACCATTGCCATTGCTTTTGTACATCTTGTAAATTGCTTTAGGCAATCAGTGACACCTGAGTAGAATAAAATTTAAATCTTAAAGTCAATTATACATCATGTGAACTTTTGTAAATGACCATCATCATCATCATCATCATCATCATCATCATCACAGGTCAATATAATAATAAGTTGAAAAAAGCCGATCAATTAATATTTCACCTTAGATAAGCAACATGTCAATGTCCTAATCTTCATCTTGATGTCATTTGATTTGCTGTTATTTAAAAATTTATTTATTCTGAAGGCGAAAAATTTCAATTTACAGTAAATTTCATCAGTTGATTTTCAATTGAACTCAATGATTCCTATTAAGTGAATGAAAAAAGTTTTTCCTTCTTTTTCTTGTTAAATATTTTATATTTACATTGAAAAGTTTGATTTTAATTAATTTACAAAGAAGAAAATTTAATTCCTACGCAAATTGTATATTTGAATTATATATGATTTATATAAACATTATAAGATAACATTGATTTGTTGAGTAGGTAAAATTATCTTTGATTACTTTCGAAGAAATTCCATGTAAATGCAATTAAAGGAAAGAAATAAACTGATTTAAATGATTCATTGATTAGTGTCGATTGAAGTTATTTTATGTCTTGCTGTTGTTAAAATAATTTCTACGTGAGGATGAACGTGAAGTTGTTCAAGTACAAGAAGAAGAAGAAGATGAAGATGAGTGGATATTACTTGTAGTTGGATGACTGGATTGATGGTGAATTTGGAATTTCCCGTTGATGCGGATGCAGACGTGACACGGATCTTTCTCTTTCCTTTTTCCTCTCTTTCTCTCTTCATGTCTATTCTACACTTGTTATATAACCACTGTTCAATGTCCAGGTGACCTTTTAAATGACCCTTATGGTAACTCGCTCACGTCTACACACTTTTCGTCCTTTAACAAAATTTTCATAAATGTTAATTTACAATAAATGTGAATTTTATCTTTTTGTCAAATGTAAACTTTTCATCATTTACCATCAAATGATCAAATGATCAAATGAATCATCCCTTTAAGGTGAATTAAATGATAATTATTAAATTTGAACATCCATTAGAAATATAAATGTATTTGGTACCATTGATTGTAACCATAACCAATGATCAAGGTAAAAGATAATCATCGTCATCATCAAAATGATGACACCAATTATCAACAACAACTAATTGCTTGTATTGATGTTGTATATGTAACAAATATAACAGTAGTTGTCAATGTTAACATTGACTAATTTAACATACACGTGTTTTCATTATGATCAAATTACTTGCACAACTAATCATACAACTGTGTGTTTGTGTATAATGTGATGTTCTCAATGTTTCGTGTTATGATGAAAAATAACTGTCTTTACATTATAATTGGTCACTTTAAAGTCTTGTTTATGATAAAAAACATCCGTTAAGTGTCAACTTAAGAACAACGAAAAAACTTGTGTGTGATAATATTACAAATTAAACAATTAAACTTACTAAATTAATCTTACTAATGACCTATATCAAGTTTTAATGTTAGACAAAATGACCCTTTTTCAAAGTCACCTTTTTTGTGTGTGTGTGTAACAATCAACTTACATTCAATTACAATGATACACAAATTATCACGAATAACAATGCAAGTTAACTTGAGTTCATTGGTAACTTGAAACCATTTTCAATGGTAATTTATATGCACACATGGTGACAATTAAGTTATTACGAGATACTTCTTTGTATGTCAAATGACTACTTTGTACAATGATACAATGTTGTTGCTGTTGTTGTTGTTGATGATGATGATGATTTACTCCATTGGTGTCATAGTGAATGGTCAACCAATTTACAACAAATTACAAACTGGATAAAAAAAAGAATGTCTGTACATTACACTTGTTAATGTGACACAATTCAACCGATTTAGTTACTGTAAGTCTTTTGAGGGAAGAAAAAAAACAGAGAGATGTTATCCTTTTTGTTGATGGTAAGGTCAATGTCTTCAACCTTGAAAGGTATCTGATTGCCCTTGACTTTGGGGATTCACAGTAAGATTCAACTAGTGGTAGTTTCTTACATTAAATTCCATGTGCAATCAATGCAATGCACGTGGATTCATGATCATGATGTTCAACTCGAAATCGGTGAATTTTGATGCAGCTTAAAAGGTGGGCCAAGTTGATGAGAAGGCTGGTGAACTGTATATAAAAGTTAAGCATCACTTGTTGTTAAGTAACCTCTGACCTCCAAAGTAGCACTAGAAGTAGTTGTTGTACCTTCAACAGTCACCATCATCATCAAAAAACAACATCACTTATCAACATCTTGACAGCCATTATTGGTGGCCACTGTCGAGTACCATCAAATTTTCTCTAGAACTTTCACCACCAAATTATCAACGCCCAACTAAAATATTCACCAAGAGCGTTTAATTTAAATCAATTGGTTATATTAGAAATAAATCACTTTTACTTCAATTGGTGCCCCCATTGTCAAGGTAATTATCTTCAGGAATAGTTATACATAAAGTGATACATAGTTAGACAGACAGACAGACAAATGGGGAGAAGGACACTTTGACCTTGGCAAT
Organism: Hemileia vastatrix; assembly: GCA_030280995.1. Lineage (NCBI taxonomy): Eukaryota > Fungi > Basidiomycota > Pucciniomycetes > Pucciniales > Zaghouaniaceae > Hemileia > Hemileia vastatrix. Next base: position 8,625 of record JASXTE010000231.1, read on the forward strand.
GTATCTGAAAAGAGAAGTGAAACAGAAAAATAACTTAAATTTTTTCTTCATGGTTTACTCAACTTACCATGATCAAACTCAGTTAAACCAATGGCACTTGATGTCTAGTCTTGTCAGAGTATTTTTATTTTTTTTTATCTTTGAAGTTTTAATGTTGTTGCTCGATTCTTCTATTATTAGATACTTAAACGGATACTTGTTCCATAGTTGGATTAACATTCAATTGATAATTATTGAACAAGTATGAACCATTTGACGAAATCAACAACAGCATGAACAACAAGTTAACTTTTTTTTCAACACAATCCAAAGTCTTTGTTCATTAAACTATTGAAAATTATACAACATTTTAACCATTTGTCATGATAGATTTTTCTTTTGATTTCTGTGAAATCGATAAGTTGAGAAAAAACACAGAGGAAGAAATTTGCCTAATGTTTCATTTGATCAGACGATGAAGTAAAGATTATAGTGGCCAGCTATGGTTTGACCTTCATTGGTTTGACTGAAGGTCAATTATTCATTCCAACCAATTGAAGAGTCTTCAAAATATGTTTAGTATGATCATTTTTAACCATTTAGCAATGATTTACATCTTTGAACAAATAACAGTTGTTGATACACACACACAAACAGTACACAGGATGAAAGAGGAAATGTGTAAAGGTACCAGTGAAAAAAAGGGGCGTTCCTATGTACAAACGACCAGTCACAGTGAGTCAAATTTTCATCGTTTGGCCTTTTCAATGTAATTTAGTCTACTTATGGGGCACAAATAAGAGTCTTGGATACATGTCGAATGTTCTTCAGTTCACAACAACACAGGATAACAACAACTACAACAACATTTTTCAACAATTTATTTCCATCGATCATTGGCTTTAACTTTAAGGCAAAATGATTCATGATGATGATGAACTTTTTGAATCAACAATTGAATCAAACAAAAGTTCCAACAAATGTCAACTTGAAAAATATCGTAATGCTGATGATTTATACTTTGATATTGCTCATCATGTTAATTTATTGAAACTTCATCTTTCCCGTTATTTTGGATTTGATAAAGATGATCAATTGAAAGAAACATATGAAACTTTGGATAAATTTATCATTGAAATTAAACCAATGGCTGCCATAGCATCTCAATTGGATTTTTCAGACATACCAGTTAATGGACTTCGAAGTTTAATGCGAATTTGGCTAACTTATCTTCAATTAGCTTGTGGAATAACAAAACAAGATAAATTACGATCATTTTCATCTGCCCTTGCAATTCATCTGTCCTTATGGCCAACACTTCTAAAGGAAGTAACATCTAATTCACTTACTAATAACTATGACATATCAATTTGTCGAGAACAAATAGTTTACTTTTATTCAAGTTACAATGATTTGATTCACTTTCAACTGATGGATGAGAAGTTTATCAAACGAATGTTCAATCCAACACTTTATCCATTTCTTTTACTTTTTTTACGAATTGGAGTTTTTACTACTCAACCATCTATCAAGAAGAAGATAATTAATCAACATTATTTGACATATACCAATACTATGAGGTCATTTCTCAAACGAATTGCCATTCTTAGGCCAATCGATGTTGCTCGATGGGTTCGATCAGCTGACTGGCTTCTTACACAGATGGCTGTTCGAGTTATTAATCGAATTCACCGGCCACTTGGTTATTCAGGAATTAAAACTAAAAAAAGTGTCATCAAAATTAAATGTCCAAGTAAATTTATCATTCGATTAACTACTCAAAGTATTTTCATTGATGATAACTCAGTAAACAGTGATAAGGATGACAAACTAAAGGATTCTTCATCAATCGTTGGATTACATATTGTCAAGAGTACTAATGGTAAAAATAGTTCTAAAGTTAACAAAAGTAATTCGAAGAATAAAGTTGAACCAAGTAAAATTGATAATTTACATAATTATTACGACTCTGGAAATGAATCGATGGAAATTTGTAATAACAATTCTATTGAAAAATGTGACCATGTTAACAAATCAATTGACACCAATCAACAGGAAGGAAATGATTCTAACCAACACAATTGCTCCAATAGATTGATGAGGAAGAAGACTCGTAAATGTTCATTTTTTAGCAAATTTGATGCTAATAACAATCAAAGGTCAAATATCAATGAAAAAGGAGATAGAACTAATGAAACAATTGGAAAATGTGACCAATTTGATGAAGATACAATTTGCTTGTACATTCATGGTGGTGCTTTTATGGGTCCTAATGTTTCGTCTTTAATTGATATATTCGTTAAAGATTGGTCAGCTCGATTACCTGGTGTTACTTTCATCCTACCAGAATATTCATATGCACCAGAATCATCATTTCCAACTGCTTGGCAAGAAATTGTTGACTTTTACATTTGGTTAGTTACATCACCAAGTGATGTAGTTAAATGTCAACTTGGTATTTCTGTTAATCCAGATAAAATTGTTCTTGCTGGTGATTCTTCTGGTGGTACATTGTGTTCAAGTTTATTGGTTATTTTAAATGAAATCAATGAAAATTATAAACTAACCATTCCAATACCACCTCAAGTTGTTCTACTATTTCCCAAGTGTTCAATGAGATTGGAAATTTCTCCATCACTTCTTATATCTAATTATGATTTACTTATCAATGGATTTACTCTTCTTCGTGTTGCACAATCAATATTACCAATAACCGTAAAAGACAATGAAACTAATCAAGTACATTTGATTAGTCAAGAAGAAAGAAATAATTTACCATCTAATTGGTTTATGGATATGAAATATCAAATTATTGATTCACCAATACTTTCACCCGTAATTTATGATAAATGGGAATCATTGAAACATATAAACCTCAATTTACTTGTAGTTACCTTTGATCCTTTACTTGATGATGGAATTACCTTTGCTAAAAAATGGAAAGGAAAAATTAATTTCCATGTTGTTGATGATGTTTGTCATGGTGCATATTATTATCGACAATTTGCACCATGTGCTAATAAATTTAACGATCAAGTTTATGAAATAATTAAAAATGCCATTGAATCACTTTGAAAATCAACTTGATCATCATCAATACTCACCATTGGACAATTACAATTACTACACTTTTGACAACTGAATTACAACGAAATTACTTTTTTAAAAAACGAAAACATATTACACACATTTTACATTAATATCTCACATACCATCAGTAATTAATGATCGTAATTAAATTGACTGACTGACTGACTGATTTTGTTGTTTACATTTAACTTGATCATCTTTTTTTCCTATCACTCATCATACCACTAAATTGCCCTTTGAACTTTGATAATCAACTTGAACGATCAATGAACTTGAGACATGTGATTTTATGTTTTTTCAGGGTTAGAGTTAAATTTAATGACATTTTTGTGGATTCTTGTGGGTATTAACCTTGATTTCGTTAGTAAAATGACCGGTGGTTGATGCTTGTTGTGTTTCAAAGATCAAATTGTATAATTGACGATATCGACTTCTTGCAATATCTCGTAATGATAATAAATGTGCTTGTTGTAATTCAAGTCGTTCTTTTTGTAAAAATAATCGTTCAACTTCTCCTTGAAGGCCTACAATTTGATCCATTTTACGTTTACGACAATTTTGAGCTGCTACTTTATTTTTACCACGACGACGTATATCACGTATAAGTGAATGTTGTGCTTCTGTCAAATCATACTTTGCAAGGCGTTCATTGAATTGATCTATTGGTAAATTAATAATGTCACTGGTTGGTATTGGGATGTTTAATAAACGCGCTCGACGTTCATCACGATTGAATTGATTGTCTTCATCAGACGCAATAGATTCACTACCATCATAATCTGTAGGTGGACTCAAACTACCAAAATTTCGGCTGATTGCTTGATCAACCGATGATGAAGATCTTTCTGATGAACCAATTGCACCGGAGGGAACACTATAAGTGTGATTATTACTAAAGCCAAGTACTGAAGATCTTGATCCATCTTCAGCTGATGATCGAGTTGTTTCGTCATGTTGATCAATAGGTGAATCAGGTAATGACAACTCCGGAAAGTTCTAGATTAATAGATAATAAAAATAAATAAATTTCAATTTCAATTCAAATCACATGATGACAAGTTGTCAGTAAATAAGTAAATATGTTATAATACATACGAGTAATTCATCTTGCAATCCTAATTCTGGAAATAATGAATCCAATCCTTGTTCTGTCATTTCATGACCAGTGTCCAATGATGTCGATGTGTCACTCAATGGATAATTGCTATTAAGGTCTCCATGAGTATTAAGATCTAAATTACCCAATAGAAATATAATGGGTAATAGCATATGAGCTTTATGACTGCTCTCCATGATGCCAAGGGGTGAATTTGAATGGTATTTTTTCTCTTTATTCAAGGTAGAAACCAACTTTCAAGGGAAAAACAGATGAGAGAGAGAAAGAAAGAGAAACAGGAAAAAAAAATATTCACAGCGACGCCAAACGTACAAGTGATTCATAAGATGATCTTGCATTTAATGCAACTCGAGTAATGCAAACGATAGTAATGCCATCTAACGTATACCCGTTCCGGTAGTCAATCGAAGAGCAAGTATAACATAACGCCACGGCTACATAATCTTCGTCATCCAAATGTATCAACCAAATTCTTACCAACAACAACCTTATCCAGGTCAATTAAATTGGGGTAGTCCATATCCACCACAACAACAAGTTAATCAAAATTATCAAAATGGTCCTGGTCAATATTATCCACCACCTTCTTCTCAACAACAACAGCAACAACAACCTGGACCGGGTCAATTGCAACAGCAACCAATACAGCAGCCACCGCAGCAGCAACAGCAACAATTACCACCACAATCACTTCAACAACATCCACAACAGCAACAACAACAACAATTACCACAATCTATTCAACAGCAGCATCAGCAACAGCAACAGCAACAGTTGATACAACAACATCAACCACAACCGTTGCATCAACCTCCACATCAACAGATACAACATCAACCTCAATCATTACACCAACCGCAGCCTTTGCATCAGCCTCAGCAAATGCATCAGCCACAACCTTTACATCAACAACAACACCAAATGCAACATCCTTATCAACATCAACCTTTACAACAGCCTCAACAGCAAAGACTTGATCCTGATGCTATGCCCAGTGTAACACAGGTTATTGAAGAGGACTATGAAAAGTACCATGCCAATACCTACAATAATGTCATATTCAATACTACTATTCCGGCTCAAGTGCCTCCTTTAGAATCAAGTATTGAATCTCATAGTATAATACATGATGGAGGTTGTGCTCGACCTCAACATATTCGAGCAACCACCTATCAGATTCCAGTAACAGAGGATCTTCTCAAATCAACATCAATACCATTGGGTATCATTATTAAGCCATTCGATGAATCAGAAGCCGATGGACAAATTGTTGTTCCTATTAGTAATTCTGAAATAATTCGTTGCAATCGATGCCGTGCTTATATGTCTCCATTTATGAAATTCATGGATGGTGGTAGACGTTTTCAATGTGCCCTTTGTCATGCAGTTTCTGATGTTTCACAAACGTATCTTACTCATCTTGATCATACTGGTCAACGTCTGGATAAATGGGAACGTCCTGAATTACATCTTGGTTCATATGAATTTAAAACAACATCTGAATTTTGTCGTAATTTTATTTTAAATTGTCGAAGACCACATATTGTCTTTGCATTTGAAATGACTAAAAATTCTATTCCTCTTGTTCGTCGAATTGCACCAGAACTCACTACAATTATTCGTGAACATTTGCCTGTTGATCCATTACGAAGTAATTCACCACCACCATTAATTGGTTTTATTACATACAACAGTAAAATTACTATACATGATGTTCAAAAAGATTGTCAAGCTCATGTTATATGTGACATTGGATCAACATTTCCGCCCATAACATCATTTTTAGTTGATCCAGTTACTAATTTCAGTAAAATTGAAAAATTTTTACTCTTACTACCAAGTTTATATCCAGAAGAAGAATTAGAACAAGAAAGTATCCTTGGTCCTGTTATTGAAGCTGCCCTACAAACAACTCAATTTGATACATCTAATTGGTATGAAAATGAATCTTCAGATAATAAACCAATTGTTACCAATGGTACTGTTAATGGTGGTACTACATCAACTACTAATAATGTAAAAGATGCTGAAAAATCTATACCAGCTGGTAAAGTGTATCTATTTCATTGTACACTACCAACTTATGGTGTTGATGGACAAACACCTGGTCGATTAAAAACTCGATGGACAACATCACCTGATGAAGTTCGACGACTTCTTGGTACTGAAAAAGAAAAACAAATACTTTCACCTGAATCATCTAATTATTATACTAATTTAGCACAAAAAGTTGCTGTTGATTTTGGTTCTGGTGTTGAATTATTCTTATTCCCACCACCTAATGGATCATATTTAGATATTGCTACATTATCTGAATTAGTTCGATTAACTGGATCAGGTGGTATATATAAATATTTTGCTGAACCTGCTGATACTGGAATTCAAAGATTTTTAATTGATTTAAAATTATCACTTAAATCATCATTTGCTTTTGAAGCTGTAATCAAAGTACGAACATCTACTGGTATACGTCCATTTGATTATTTTGGCCATTATTATTCACGTGTATCATCTGATGTTGAAGTTGCTTGTATTAATTCTGGTAATTCATTGGCAGTTGAACTACGTTATGATGATAAATTAAATGAAAATGAATTAGCTGTTGTACAAGTAGCAATACTTTATACATCATTATCTGGTGAAAGAAGAGTTCGATGTCATAATATTGCCTTGAAAACATGTGACACTGTTGCTGATATATTTCGATCTGCTTGTTGTGATTCATTAATGAATTTACTTGTACGTCAATCTGTTTCATCAATGAAAAATGGTGATCATAATGGACAACAAATTAAAGATGGTCTTATACAAAGAACTGTCAAAATTTTAACCGCATATAGAAAACATTGTGCTCAACCTGGATCATCATTAGGACAATTAATTTTACCTGAAGCATTAAAATTATTACCAGTATATCTTACTGGTGCACTTAAATGCGATGCTATTGATGGTGGACCTGAAATGGTTCCTGATGATAAATCATTTGCACAAATTCGAACACTTGGTGCAAATATACGAAATTTACAAGCTATTATATATCCTAAATTGCTTAAAATTACATATGATAATATTGATGATGGTAAATTAAAAAGTATACAATTAAGATGCTCGGAAATACGTTTAAATGATCCTACTGGTGTTGCTTATATATTAGAAAATACATTCTATATGTTTATTTATATACCAACTGCTGCTGTAATTGATGGACAAAATAAATTTGTCAAAAATATCTTTGGTGTTGATAATGTTAATGCAATCGTCACCGAAGCTGTAAGTTTTTTTAATTATAATTGTTTTTTCGTTGTTTAAAATAATTTGTTATTTTTTTGTTTGTTTTTTTCATCATTCAGGGTCTTCCTCAACTTGGTACGAATGAATCGCAATTTATTAATGAACTAGTTCAATCTATTTGGCGAATTCGAAGAAAAACTACTAAAATTGTCATCATACGACAAGGATTGGATAAAATTGAAAGCGTATTTAAAACATTTTTATATGAAGATGGTAAAATACGTCCTAATGTACCGGGAGAAAATGGTCGACATGAATCTGCTAGTTATGTTGATCTTCTTTGTCACTTACACAAAGAAATTAGAAGTCAATTGAATTAAAATTAATAATACCTCCCTGGGCTAATGATTATCATGGCAATTTTTTTAATTAATAAACAATTTTCATTATTCTATGGGATTTACTTGATTCAATTGTTCACCTTGTGTCTCTCACAAGTTTATCTCTGTGTATTGAAAGAACAGCAAAAACAATATTCATCATACAATGTGAATGAATGAAAAGAAGGAAAAAGAAATTTACTCATTACCATTTGGTTGTTTATTTTTGTTAGAAGATGAAATCAACCTTATCCTGTATGTGTGTGTAAGGCCAGGGGGTGGAAAGAGAAATAGTTTCGATGAGAAATAAGAGAAAAGAAATTCACCTCTAGTTCTTTGTTTTCGATTGAACGGAAACATGAACCAATCAGCCTGGATGAGTTTCCTTGTTCTTTTTTTTGGTTCTTTCCTCATCTTACTGATCATCTCTCTTTCTTTCTTTTGCTCTCTCTCTCACTCTCATTCTTTATCTCCATCTTTGCCTCTCCCTCTTTTTCTTTCTTTCTCTTTCTCATTCTGCCTTCTTTTTTGTCCCTGTTTCTACTTCTGCTTTTCTTTCTCTCACTCATATTATGTGAGTTTGTCTGTGTGTGTACCTTTCTTGATTTCGCCTCAGACTTCTTTTTCTTCTTCTTCTTTACTCATAATGCAGAACACACACACACATACACATACATAGAAGAAGAAAGAATTGAACTCACAAGCTGATCACAAGGATATTCGGTTATTTTGATTAGAGTGAAAAGATAGGACCAGTTGTGTGTGTGTGTGAGCAAGTTTTGGCTCTGGTTCCTTTTCTATTTGACCTGAATGTTACATTGGCACCATGAAAATCGGTTATATTACAGTACTCTATGTGAATGTGTATTTGCAGTGAAATTGTTGTGCAAGGACAATTAAATAAATGATTTTAGGGTGAAAAAGTTATTATTACATTTACCCTTACAGTATAAAGGTAAAAGGAGAAGAAGAAGAAGAAAAAAAGTCAACAATCATTGGACTGAATGTTTATTAGTCATAGATAGAAATCTCTAACACTGTCAAAGAACTTTTGTGTATATGTTGAAGTGTCGACATTTACTACATGTGTGAGGTGTCTCATACTGTCCAAATCTCAAGAGGTTGAATGGTCATAAGGTCATTTGATCAACGACTTGGTCATTAAGTGTGATATTTTCGTTATTCTTATTGTTAGTTTGTTTTTGTGCTCCTTGTGTTGGCCTTTTTCTTTCTTTCTTTTTTTGCATGAACATTTATCGATGGGGTGAAAGACTCCATGCAGAGTGTAACTGTGTGAATGTGAATGTGTGAGTTCTTTTCTCTCCCTCGAGTTGTCGAGTTCTGAAGCATATGCAAGTTGCAAAAGGTACTTTCTCTCTCTCTCTCTCTCTCTCTCTCTCTTTCTCTCTCAATCTCAGTGAACCATTGTCATCATCATCTTTTACCCTCACACACATTAAAGCAATACACGATGAGTATATGAGTAAAAGGATAACAATTGCAATGACCAAAGTAAGAAGAAAATAATAAAATAACAAAATAACGAAAAAAAAATGAAAGAAAAAAAATAGAAAAAGATAAAAGAATCCTGAGATGGCATTAATGGAAGATGGAATTTTTTACTTCTTCCTTCCTTCCTTTTTCTTTTTGGGTCTCTTTATGTTCCTTCCTACGGGGATAGTAGGATGAATGTTGAACTTTTTGCTTCCTTCTTCATCCTTCTTCTCATTTGATGGTTCTCTCAGTTTTTCTTTCTCTTCTGTTCTTTCTTTTCTTCTCTTACACTTTTTTTCTTACTTCTTTTTCCAACACACAGGACAATATTCGATTACAAGTCAAGTTCAATACACTCAACACTCGATGGCAGTCCTTTCCTTGAAATTTTTCCTACCGATGAATATATGCTTGCACATGCGATACATACCACTGACCATTGGTCAATGAGGTTTTTCCTTCCACCCCCGCTGATGCTGCTGTCGGCTGTTTTTGGTGGAGTGAACTCTCGAACTCACAAAAAGAGAATGAGACAAATAGAGAGAAATAGAAAAAGATGCATTAGATGTGAGAGAGAAAGTGTGTGTGTGTGTGTGGCACCTGCTCTCCCTCAGTTCTAGTTAGATGGAAAGTTCCATCTTGCAAAGTTCAATCCAAAAGTATACACCATAGAAGAGTCCTTTTCCACTTTACAGGGTGAACTGATGCATGTACACACTTATACTCCCTCTTTCTCTTTCTTTCTTTCTCTCTCTCTTACAACTTTACTCTACACACTGAGTCAGACTTTGTACTCTCTGTTCATGTTCATGTTCATGTGAACTATTCTCTATCCTCCATCGACTGTACAGTTCTCTCTTTGAGTGTGTGTGTGTGTGGCTTTGAATTGCCTTGTAGTTGTTTAAATCGAATTTGTCGTCTCGACATTCACCAGACACTGTAAATCGACCTTAAACTTGTAAACTTCCGCGTCTGCTCTTCTACTGACCTAGTGAACTATTTTTGTTGAACTTTTTCAACTTCTTCGTTCTTTCGCTCTTTTTGACTTTACATTGTTCGCAACCTTGAACTTGCACTGATGCTACTTTATGTTCATGTGTGTGCATGTGTTTCTATTTGATGAACTAAAGAAATGTTCTTGTGTATCACTTGCTTTTACTTTCTCTCTTTCTCTCTCTCTCTTGCAATAAGTCACAGGCTGTCAATAATAAATCGACAAAAAGAAGAATAATTCTTCTAACATCCAGAATAGAGAAATAGAGGGAGGAAAAAGAAGAGAAAAAAAAATATATATATATGAACATATTGCTTTTACTATTTAATGTTTCCCCTTACTACGAACTGTACTACCGTTGTTGTGTATGTTGACTACGTATATTTTGCAAGCTGCAAATTCTGGTTGTTCAAGAGACAAATGAGACTTTCGGTTGAGCCAAATTACACATCTCGTCTTTCATCAGTCAATTTTTTTTCTTTCTTTCCTTTCATTTGTCTTTCATTTATTTCTCTTCTATTCTTTCACATAGTTTGATGTTCTTTCACTCACTTTCCTTTGTAACATCTTGTATTACTCTCTTTACTTCTAACCTACATGGAGAAAATCTTACGCATTATAACAACTTTCATTGTATCCATCGGATAAATTACACAATATTTCATCAATATTCATGTCTCGTTGAATTTTTCATTTTTAAAATACTCATCAATCAAATTATTGAGTAATTCATTGTGTCAATTAAACTGATAGCATCTTATTGAACATTGTCAAATGACTTTCATTTGCACTGTCATGTGTATATGGATAAAAGAGAATGATACTTTTTTTTATTGATCGACAAGTTCTTTGTCCATCCTCACGATACGTTGTGATGCAAGTTACACACACATACTCTCCAGTAGAGACGAAATGCTGCTGACGAGTGAACTGAGAATGAAAGAAGAGAGAAAAAAAACTTACACAAGTCACAGTGAACATGGAAAGACAGAAAGTGCAGTTGTTACTTGTTCTTGTATGTTCTTCATGAGTTGAAGTGGAGAGAAAAAGATGAGAGACAAATACAGAGACAAAGACAAAGAGAGAAAAGAAGATGAAGAAGAAGACAACTGGATAAAAAAAGAATGAGAAAAAATACATGGAAGACAAAGTCTCATACTACTAACAGTAGTTCTTTCCTTCTAGTTGTGTTGTAAGGAATTACATACATCCAAATGAATTCTTCAAGTGAAGACTGACCATTTAGCTTTTCCTGTCCACTTCACCTTATATCCACCCATCTCTTGACACACACTGAACTTCTCTCTGTTCTCGTTGTTCTTCTTTTTTCCTTTTTTTTTGGTTCTTTTGCTTTTTCTCTCTCTCTCTCACTTTCATTGTTAGTACGTTTATGCTGCTGCATCTTTGCTTTTTCTCTTATTTGCCTCGCATGTGTGTCTCTGTATGTGTATGTTTGCTTACAGAGTTATTCGAGTTGTTCTTTCTTTGAAGAAAAGAAAAAGAAGAACCAACGTTGGACCTTGTTAATTGAACTGACCAGGCGAATAGTTGAGTCAGTTTGAGTTGGTTCTTCTTTTTTTTTTGCTTTCTCTCTTTTCTTTTCTTTTTATCTTTGTCTCCTTGTGACCCTCTTTCTCTTTGCACATATCCAGCAGCTAAGTTACAGCTTCCAACTTTAGTATGATCAAAGTCATCAGTTAGACTAACTTAACAAAATATAGACCACATGGTTCAAATGACAAGTTGGGATGACCATTGTCATTGTCATTGGTTATCAACTGGACAACTTGAACAAATGTCACATACAGCTGCTTTAATATCGTTGATATTGTTGCTCAGAACCTTAGAACTTTTCTTAGCTGTCATCGAAAATTTAATTGAAATGAAAAAAATGATTATAATTTTACACATATTTGATGATGATTGGAAAAGTTGATCTATTGATATCAGAATAAATGTAGAAAAGATGAATCTTTAAGTAGAAAAAGATGCAATTGCATGATTGATGACAGTCAATGTCGATATGCAATTGACAAGGAAGATGACAAGGAAAAGGAAGAAGAAGATGAAAGAATACGGATGACTGTCTTATCCAATATTACACACACACACACATACGTACATAAGTTATATACTTGAATGAAAGAATTGTTTTGTAGGAGAGAATAAAGTGAGATGAGTAAACGGTAGAAGAATTAAATTGCAAAGAAAGAAAAGAGATAAAAGTTGACCGGACAAAGAGGAATGCAATTACTTTGACTGCTTATAAAGAGTCACTTCTAACCCCAGTTGAGTGTTGTAACCCTCTCTTTCTCTTTCTCTCTTTGTTCAGTGATGCTTGAGTTGTGTCTTCTTTCTCTCTCTCTCTCTACTAGTACTTTGCTGTTTTCACGCAATCCGTCCAATTTGCACTAATGCAACCAATGGAATAGTCAAACTAGACGCGAGAAATGTGACGAAAAGAATAAATGAAAGACAAAAGGAAAATGCAAGAGAAAGAACAAAACAGAAACCGATGGGTGCAAAGTCCGAGGGAACCAAAATGTTTATTAGATTGCACTATACAAGAAAGAAAGAAAGAATGAAAGAATGAAAGAAAAAAAAAACATCAAAGCTGATAAAATTGGCTTTTGCATCCCTTCAATCAAGTTATACTTTTGTTTGTTCCCATCAACAACTCAACCCGACGACTACATTTGAACAACAACTCAACTGTTCTCTTCTCTTCTCTTCTGTTGTGTTGTGTGCATCTGTAACTACTTGTGAAACTTGTGCAACTGTTGGCAATGTAAATCACTTTTACTTTACCCCTGATCCAGCTGACGTCATTTTATATGCAGAAAAGTTTTTCTCTTTTTCTTTCTTTCCTTCAACATATATATATATATATATATATTGTATTCTCTCTTCTCAACTGATTCGACTGGACACAACTGTACTGTACTGTACTGTACTGTACTGTACTGTACTGTTCTGTTCTGTTCAATGTCCAGTCCAGTCAACACTTAAATGCATTGTGTTCATTGTTGTTGTCCCCTTTTTTACGCTACACATGTGTTTACGACTTTACCAATTGATCAAATCTCACCCACTGGTCAGTTCACATTAGTTTGTAGCATCTGTCATACAATTGATTATCCACTTGAATCAATTGAAATAGAAAAAAAAAGAAAAAATAATTCCCTTTATCTTACTCTGAATTTTTCCCTTTCAATTGAAAAGATCAATATCGTTGGACATTGTTCAATAGTTAATATGATAATACAATCTTCATTCAACTGACTGGACTTTCCGGTTGTTTATAACACTTCCGGTTGTATTGAATGGAAAGAACTTTTGATTGGAAATACTTGAAAAGTAGACATGTTCAAGTATGAAAAAAAGAAATACCAATGATAGACAAGTTATTTGTCCTTGTTGTTGTCGCACTTTGGTGTGAAGAGGTAGTCCAATGAGTCATATGATTTTTCCTTACTTGGATATTCGATTTTCCTTTTTTTTCTTGATGGTAGCAATGACATGTGAACGAAAATTGCACCAAAAAAAGAGAAAAGAAGAAGAAGACAAGTAAAAGGCTCTTTTTCCCTGTGTGTTGTATATATATATGTGTGTGTGTGTGTGATGGGTTCACATTTACTATGACTGAATATAACTTGCGTATAGAAAGGAGGGGAAACATGGCTACTTAAGATGAGAAAACATGCATCATGTCTTTTTCTCTTCTTGTGAATTGGATTGCATGTTCGGACACATCTGATATATTGGTCCAACAGACAGCAGGAAGAACTAAAGGAGGAAAAAAAAGAAGAAGAAGAAGATGATGAAGACACTAAAAGAACCCCAACGATACAAACAGAATTCAATGCAAGTGGACAACATACAAAGTACATTGGATTGTGCCAATGGTTGATGCTTTGGTCATCCAAAATTTACATCTACTTTTGCACTTGTAAGTGAAACGACAGGGAATGAGAATGAAAGAATGAAAGAAAGAAAGAACAAAAATATAAGAAAGAAAGAGAGAGAGAAAAAGAAATGAAGGATGCTCATGCTGAGACTCATTTTGTGTCATCTCCGTTTCCGCTTCAATTGACTAACATTCAATGTGCCTATCTTTGTGTATGTGTGTAGATGTGTGTTTGGACCTTTTTCATTTTGCCACTTCACTTCCAATGGGTCAGTTTATTCATCTTCTTCTTCTCATACAAAACAACAGAGAAAGATGTACACAAGTTAACTTGACTTTACTTGACTGTCGATTGAACTTTGTGAGTGTACAAAGAAGAGAAGAAAAAAAAGTAATATTTTTCTATGACACACGTGGTGATAGTATATTTTTGTATGGGTGAGGACACAAGTTGGAAAGAGAGGAAAAATAGTAGATCCACATTGACCAAAAACGAAGAGACACAAACGTACGTGACCAGCTCTTGGGGATTGAGGAGGGAAAAGGAGAGAGAGAAAGAACAAAAAGAAGAACAAAAAGAAGAACAAAAAGGCAAAGTCACCCTGCTTTTTGTCTCATTTGCTTTTTGCTCTGTCTATCTTTCCCTTCTCTAAAGTAAATCCTTGGCTGAGCTTTGGCTTTTCCTATGGAAAGTTAATGAGAAACATGGACAGACACAAGAGAGAAATAGAACAGAATAGAACAGTTGAAAAGTAACTGCACGAAAGCAGGTTACAAACACGAAATGACCAACAGTCAGTTGATTCCTTCATTATAACTTATTTGACCGTTTAAATATCTTTCTTTTTGTGTGTTTCTTTCATTCATTTTATTCTGTCTTTTCTGTACTTTGTCATCCATTAGCAGTAAATTCACTTGAATTGACTCAATGTTAGATATATTTTTGCCTGTTTTACGCTGAACAACTGATGATACAGCAAAGAGAGAAAGAAAGAGAAAAAAAAGTAAACCAAACGAATGAAAGAATAAAAGAGAAAAGCAAAGAAAAATATACCAGTGCAAGTGTCATCTGTTTGCTTCAGATAAAACAGACGTCAAGCAGAATGCAATAAGTGAATACTTTCTTTTACTTCTTTTACTTCTTGTTTCTTCATCTTCATCATCATCATCTTCATCTTCTTCTTCTTCTTCTTCTTCTTCTTCTCTTTTTATACTTGGTTGAATGTGTCCATGTGTGGATGTGCATGTGTCTGTGTATGAGAGTGTATAAGTGTGTAAGCATCCAAAAGTAAAGACTTTCATCGTATATGAAGAAAGTAAGAAGAAAGAAGTAAAGAGAGATGATGATGAGAAGAAGACTCAACTCTTGAGTTGTTTGTTGAGAGAAAGAGAGACACACAGGATACACACACACACATATATATATAAGATACAGATGAAAGAGATGACACAACTTGCACACTCAAGATATACCAGGTGTGTATTGGATGGCGAGAAGAGAAAAAACGTAGAGAAAAGAAATACAAAGACAAAAACATTGAGATAGAATGAAATAGCAAGGATGACGAGACAAAAAAACAAACCTGAAATGTTCTATGTGTACTCTGTGTTGAGAAGAGAAGAGTATCCAAATGTTCACTATTCTGTTGAATTGTTCTTCTTCTTTCATTCTCGTCAAGTTGTCCAGTTGTTTCATTTGTTTCATTCTTTATTTGCTTGCTTCTTATTCTGCATCTTTTTTTTCCTCTTCTTTTTTTTCTCTCTCTTTGTCCAGCAAGTCGTTTTTTGTGACCCTCTTCACTTTATTTCTATCCATTCTCTTGGTGACACAAGTGGACACAAGGAAAAATCCCACTGGTCACTCACACTTTGGGTAAATATAAAAAGAAAAGAAGACCAAGATGAGAGAATATGTGTGTTTGCTAGAACTAAGTTCTAATACGAACTTGCTGATGCTTACTTGAGTAGGTCAATTTGATCTCACGTACAAAGAAGAACTTTATCATTCACTCATTTTCATCTGTTGTAAATAAATACATTTGTAATATATACAAGTTTTTTCTTTGATGTAGAAAATGTAAAAAATGATAAACAAGTTTAAATAGTTAAATAGTTGTAGTATAGTGTAGTAAAAGTAGTAGGAAGAGTCATCGTGTGCTTAATCAGCCATTAATTGGTTGAACAAAAGGCTGAGAGTGAACAAAGAGTAAGTGTGTCTTGTTCATCTCACCCGTTCAGGATGGACGGCGGAAGTGGACAGAGAGTTAAGTTGCAGTTAAGCAACTGTTCCCTGGTTAAGGACAAGTACTTGTAACTAGGCGTATCACTCAGTGGAGAGTGTCTTTTTCTCCTCTTTTTTTCTTTCTTCCTATTCTTCTTTTTCTTTTTCTCCTCTTTTTTTCTAGTTGCGTCTGTTCTTCCTTTTAATTGTCCTCACTGCATGTTGCCTTTAAGTGGCCTGTAGTTGTGCCACTCGATATCGCCTTGAAGATCGATCAGACAGACTAAATTTACTCCAATCTTACTCTCAACTGTATGTGTGTGTTCTATGTGTGTTCTGTCTTTCTCATCTAAATGGACCGAATCGACCAAACGGTTACAACTATTCAACAGAAAAGTCTTGTCATTGTACTTTGTGCCTTTTGTTTTGTAGTGTGACAAATTGTATGCGTCAAATACCTTTGTTAAGGAAGAAGAGGAGAAAAAAAGATCAACCAAATAGAAAGACACACTTGACATACATCGAGAAAGAGAGAAGTTCGTAGATGTAGAACTTGGTAGATACAACTCGAACATCTTGTGTATCTGTGTATCTCTGTGTGACCTTTTGCTGCAGTTTAATTTACTCTGTACAGGGTTGGTGCATACACTTATTTGGTCCATTGAAGAAGAGGACAAATTGAAATTACTCCCATGGCAACTACATTTTACTCTTAACAAGGATTAACAGGAGATGAGATTATCATCATCTCATGATGATGATGAAAATATTCACTCATTTAAATGTTCACTCTTCAACAACAACTATGTCACATCCTTTTAGTGTAGATGTGAAGAATGAACAGACAACATGATGCTTTCTGCTATTTCCATTTATCCCTCTCCATTACTTGATAAAAGAAGCAAATGAACGAAATAGTTACATTTACTTCTTTCTCACTTACTCTTTCTCTCTTTCTCTCTTTCTCTCTTTCTCTCTTTCTAGTATACACAAAGATACAGAATGAACTTGAGTCATTGGAGAAAGTCTTTAAGTTGATACTGGACGACACGTCACGACGGTCACTTTCTTACATCACTGAATGGCAGATGAATGGATTGTCCTGCTTGACAAAGTGACACTGAGAAAGAGACAAAGACAACAACATACACATAGAGAGAAAGAGAAAGAGAGAGGTGACCATCAGCTTGACCCATTAGAAGAAGGAATAACTCAATAATCAAGAAAAAGAAGATGCTTGGTACTCTCTTGCATCGTTCAATGTAAAGAATCGAATTGACACCGGATGTAAGAGAAAGAGAGAAAAAGAGAGAGAAAGAGAGAAAACTATACTGTTACTACTGTTACTATCCAAAAGAAGACAAAAGTGCATCAAAGGAATACCAGACACAGTGGATAAGTTAGATCGTTTATTACTTCTTCATACTCGTAATTCATGGTATTTTGCAAAGAACAATAGAGATCCAAATGTATCACCGTATCACTAACCCAAAGTCACAATGACCTTTTGATGTTGCCTTACTTTTGGCCCTTCTATCTCAGGGTCAACATTTCACACTTCCGCCCAAGATACATTGACACATAGAACGTAAGAATAAATGTTAAAGCAAAAGGCACTGAAGTGACCGATGGACTGATCGACAGCAGTCCTGATTGATGAATTTGTACCACTTGCATTTCACTGCCAACTGGATTCTGTGTGTGTGTGATCTACGTTGTGCAATTGATTTGCTTTATTTCTTTCTCTTTCTCTTTCTCTTGATACACATTGACACGTTAAGACATTTTCTTCTTGTCTTTTTTTCCAGCCAACAAACTCATTTGATTAAAGTTACTTCTTTCTTTCTCTCTTTCTTTCTATGTACACGTTTAATGTGACACATTTTGCCGCTCAACATGATTCACCTTGAATACATGTCATAAGAAGAAATATCTTGCACAATTGACTGTGAAAATATCAAAGGAAAAAAATTTTCTTTCACTCAATCATCTTTTCTTTATGTGTGTTTATGTCTTTCATACTTATTAGTAAGTAATGTGTGTATGTGTGATATCATTTTAATTAGAACACATTGTCAAATGAATGAAATTTCAACATTCGACAAACTGATCTATCAACTTTATGTCCATGTGTTTGTACATGGTAAAAATGATTATGTTGGTTCTTTTCTTTTCTTTGATTCTTTCTTTTCTTTGGCATCCAACAAATCTCATTTTTAGCATTAAGCTTTTGGTACCCTGACACAGACAAGCATCAAAGGGGATGAAGATGAAGAAGTGAACTGAACTGACTTGCACCAAAGATCAAAAGATGTTAGCGCTTATTTCATCAAATAAAGACCAAGAGAAAGAAAATATATATATAATATATACACAAAGGAGATTTTATTGAACATCCAACAGACTCATTGAGTTGATTTTATCAATAGATAACAAAAAATAGCATAAAAGTCAAGACATAAGATTTGACTGAAAGAAAGAACCAAAAGTTCTTGTTCTGTTCTTTTTCTCTTCTACTGTTTGTGTGTGTGTGTGTGTAAGAAAATTCAATTAAATTGAGTAATTTCACTGTGACTGACCAAGTGACAAGACAAAGATGTCCACTTGATTTATCCTCATCTTTATCTTGGATAACAACAAAAACAACTTACAACAAAAAATAACAACACAACAACAGTCAATGCAAGTGACGGTTAACAAGTAACGAACAGATGAAAAGTACGTAGATAGAACTTTTACTTTAACTTTGGTTCAAGTCAATTTAACATGATCACTGATGATGTGACAAAAGTATTCTCATACAAATAATTGCACAGTAAAAAGGGAAGAAAAATCAACTGAAAATGACACACGAGTACTTACAAGTACAATGATAATGATGACTGACCAACACATACAACACATACACAATCCAAATTAGTGCTGTACGAGCAAAAATGGTCAAATGGACGGGGATAAAATGAGATGGACAATCAGATGTTGGACACAGGGACAAAACAGCACATCAAGTCCACACTCTCACTTTCAGTGTCTGTTTTTGCCACTGATGAAATCGAACCCATTATAATCATGTGAGTATCTTCACTATTCTATTCTATTCTATTCTACTCTATTCTCTGTGTGTGTAGATGTGAATGTGTGTACATTGAGTGCGTATGTAGCAAAAAATAATGTGAGGAAACAGCTGAAATTGTTCAAGGTGGATAATTCTAGCTGGTCTATGAGACTTGCACTTTTTTTTTCTTTTCTTTTCTTTTCTTTTTGTTTGTTGCTCCTCTTTCACCGAATCTCTTGAGATGAACAGAATAGAAAAGACAAAACAATGCACATGGCAACCTCATCACAGACTGATTCATGGGAAATCAAAGAGAAATCCACCTTTTATCAACCTTCCAACAACTAACCAACATCAGTACTTCACTAGACCATTTTCCACTTGTACATAGAACTGTTCTAGAACAAAAGATATATATACACTCATGCAAAGTGTCTATACACCTGATGCTGTTGATGCTGATACTATTGATGATACTTTGACCTTTTGTTACAATCTGATACATTAGTCGATGTATTTGTCTCTCTTTCTTTCTTTCTTCCTGTGTGTGTGTGAGTCATCCAATGACCAGATCAATTGAAATCTCCATCATCATTATTGATATTACTATTGAGTTAGGAGGAGAGTTGAGATTTACAAATATCACTGGGGTAAACTTCATCATTTGTACAACGTGAGGTGAAATATTATCCGATATACTAACTGATGAAAGAGAAAGAATAGAATAGAAAAAGTTTATTTGAATCCCTTCTTACTTGTTACTGTGTGTGTGTGTTCTGTTCTGTTCTGTTCTTGTTCTTGTTCTTGTGTATCTTGTAGCTGAAGCAATTTCAACCATTGACCATTGATGTAAGATTCATCACTGTGTACTTTGTATGCGTCGTAAGATTCATCCAATCGATTAATCTTAATAATTGGCAAAAGAAAAGAAAGAACAAAATATAAATTCATCAGTCATTTGACTTTACTCTTTATATGTGACAAGTATAATGTTGTTTGTTGTTGATGTTGTCGTCGATAGTTTCATCGACTTATTATTGTCATGTTGTTGTAATGATGAAAAGAAGAAAAAACAATAAGTGTTAAAATAGATATTTGTACTTGATGTTAAAAGATCTTTCAATCATTTTACTAAGTGGATACAATTACAGATGTACAGCATTTACATTCATTTGTGTCAGTAATTACCACTTAGAGTAGATGAAGTAGTGTCAATGTCCAAATGACTAAATGAACGAATGAGTCAATGACTTGGGATTATTTTTTTTCCTTCTTCTTCTTCTTCTTTAGTTCTTTCCTAGTCGTTTCTTTTACTTCTATTGTCCTGTGTCAAGGTTCATTTGGCCAAAAAGGATAAAGTAGAAGGAACGAAAGACAGAAAGAAAAAAAATATCAGGCAAAGAAAAAAAAAAGATAAAAGAAGAGAACACAACAACAAAGTCACTTGGATAGCAAAGAAGCAAAGAGTAAGTTGAAGTAACGCATTAGCTTTGTTGCCAACCTACTTTTTTTTGTTCTTTCTTTTTTTCTCTTTTACTTGTGTGTGTGTGTGTCTTCTACATATACAGTAGCATCTTTCCGCATCATCAAAGATGAGGGCAGAACTTTTAGTGAGTAAAGGTCATTTGGTCATTTTCTCAGGTCACCTGGAGAAAGGTGAACATTTCTTTCTTCTTTCTTACGAGTGTGTAAGGGTAATAAATACAGGTTTACTATTTTTTCCTATATCAATGTTATAACAGTAAAAACGTCCCACATCCTTTTACCTAGCGATAAAAGCGGAAACGGAAATACACACAACCACACACATTTGTATGTTGTTTGTGATGTTGAGAAGAAAGTAGAACATTTTATTATTATTGTACATTTTCATCTTTCATTGGATAAATTGTTCTTACTAGTACTTATTGTTATATTACTTATTTTGTTCTATTGTTCTTGTCAATTATTTCTTTAACTGGTAAATTGTTCTCATACATATTCAAAGATGTTTATTGTACTTGATTAACTTTCATTTATATCTTGTCATTTACATGACAACGTAAAATAATTGTATTATAATTAAGTTAATAAATTTTTCTTTCGCTGTTTATGAGAAAAATTTTATTATTTCATCGAGTTGATACATCTGTTCTAGTACAGAATAGTGCAAAATGCTTGCTTGTCATCAAAATCAACTGAATAAATGGTTGTTCTTGTTGTTGTTGTTGTTGTTGTTGGGAAAGAAGATTCACTGACAAAATGAGAATATTTTTCTTCAATATATCCATGTATAAAAGTTAGGTTAACTTAGAAATGGATACAACAATACAATACAATACAATCCAATAGAATAGAACAGTTGCAACTTGTTTACTCGTTCACTTTGTCCCGATTTGTGTGTGTGTATTTACTGTAGTTGTAAAAGGGGGAATATTTTTATCCTTCTTTCTTTCTCTTTCTGCATTTGTCCTTTTTGTGCATGAACACAGTCAATCGTTTCATTTCTCTCGTCTTCATCTTCATCTTCATCTTTTTTGCTTCTTTCTTTCTTTCACTGTTTCTTATGAACATTGTACACATTTGTATGTTACACAGTGTTGTATATATGTTGTTATACTTGAGTTCAATAAGTGTGTGCGTAAGATGATTCATTTCCATGTCCAAAATGTAGTTATAATCAGGTCCAAATAGAAACACTGGGGGTAGTGAGTTATTTACTTCCCCCCTCTTTTTTTTCTTCTTCTTCTTATTTCATCTTTTTCTCCCATGTTACATCTTTACTACACTTATACAAGTAATAGTAGTCTACAATACAAAAAAATATTTGCCCATAGTTACTGGATATCACATTTTTACCTTAACATGAGTCAACATTTTCGATATACTCCATTAATTCCAATTGATACAAATGATATAAATGATGAAATTGATGCAAATACACTTTTGTTGTATACTTCTTCTTCTTCTTCTTCTTCTTCTTGCTTGATACAAAATGTACTATTGGTTAGTTATAAAGATGTAGACAAATATATACACACATGAAATGTGAGATGAGACAGTCAGTTAGTGAGAAAGAAGAAATCTTCCCAAATTCACAAGGAACAAAATATATAATATAACTTAATACAAGTTTACTTATTACACAAACTAACTAGAATACATTCAGTTGAATGAATTGACTCACATTCAGTAAAGTTTTTCTTTCTCTTTCACTTTGAATGTTGTTCTCTTGTGGACTTGATGTTGTAAGGATCTAATTTCATCATTCTCATCGGTCAGTCCTTTTTATCTCTCAAAGTTGTCTCTTTTCTTTTGTCACAAGTTTATATGTCAATGTTCTATTGATGTTGATGTATTCTTTGTCATATTTTTGTTTCTTCTTTTTTTTTCTCTGTCGCTTTCTATTAACAAGTGACCTTCATTATCGTCCATCACGAATGAATGAATCTTCAGGGCAAAAGTTTTTTCCTCACTTGCATACTTTTCACATAACTTGACAACTATTGTTACACACATTTATATATATAAATGTATGTATCGATAAATTTATATATATATATTCTTCTTATATGATAAAGTAAATGACAAAGTTAACCATTTACTTGTTATCATCATCAACTAGGTCAATATGACAATGATGACACATTCACCTGGTGATTAGAGGAAAGGTAAAAACTTTCATATCACAAGGTAATTAAAAGTGTCACTTTGACATTAACATATTGTCATTGATTTTTATTGTTATTACATGTTTAGGATAAACAAATATATACACACATCAATGGTCAATCAACTTTGAGTATTAATTTGCAAGTAAATCAATGAACAAAGTGCTAACATACATGTATGTATAAGTATATAAGAGTTACAAGTGTACAAGTGGATCTTATTTATCATGAAGAAGAGACAATGAATAACATCATTGTTTACCATGAGGTGTCAACAGTGATTCAAAGAATTGTCAATACATTCAATTGAATGGGTTGAAATGTTTTACTCAGGTCAACTATTGTCATATCTTGAGGGTATTTTCATCTTCATCCTCATCTTCTTCTTCCTCATCAATCTGACATACAGTTGAATACTTGTGTATTATTGTTAATTGAAATATTCTACTGACAATCAAAGGCTAATTAGTGCCTCAAGTGATGGGTAGTGATGAAGCGAAGAAGAGAATTGTAGGACGTACGAGTATGTGACATGATTTACTTGAAATAGATGAATTATTTGAAGGGCGCTCAGTTGAAAGTGACTCACAAGCAGCTGACAATGGATCAAATGGAAATAAAGAGACTCAAAGTAGAATAAATCACATCCTGCCTTAGGGTTGATGATTGATGAGTCATTGTGCTCCTGTGAGTGTGACTTCGAATGTGGATGTGGATGTGGATGTGTGCGTGGGAGGCACAGACAAACGGAAGGAACATGAAAGAAGGAACGAAAAGAAAAAAACACTGTGAAAAGGACGTCATCAATGACCATCATCAGTAGACTTCTCTTTTCATATGACTCACTTGGACATCACAGGTGCCACCTTAATGATTACAATTGCCAATTAGTTTATCGTTACAAATACAATCAACATTTACATTTACATTTACATTGAAAAAAAGGTGAATTTTATAATTTCATCACCTTTTCAACCTTTTGTGTAACTTGTACAATATCAATATCAATATATATCATTGATATATACTTGTCGATGTGAATGATGGAAGAAAGGAAAAAAGTTCTTCTTCTTCTTTGAGACAAGTCAAGACACATGTCTGTGTACATTAGTTTACTTTACTTCTCTTGTTGTTATTTTATGCATTAAGTATATTTGTACTAAATCGGCCCTGACTTACAAGGCAAAAAGGAAATAGGAAATGTACTGATGCACAAAAAGAACACATATAACATACAACAACTACAACTAAACATAAACCACCAGAGGTAAAGAAAAAGTTCTTTTTCTTCTTCTCCTTTCTCTGTCTTTACTCCAACCATTATGAAAATGAAGCTGAAAGTTTTTTCTTCATGATGTTTCATTTGTATTTATATTATGACTTATTATTTGCTTCTTCCTTTAACTTACTGTGCATGCAACACTTGTTATTGTCATTTTCTTCATGTGTGTATTTTGTTTTTCCTCTTTCGTCTTCTTCTTCACATAATTCACAATGTCTTTTAGTATGTCATTTAGTTTGTGTGCATGTGTGCATGTGTCTGTGTACATACATTATTTTATAAGATATATATAAGAGTTCAGCCTTAAAGGCTAAATACAATCAAAATAATAGGTTAGAACAACAAGGTTAGAACTTTTTTCCTTTATCAATACTTTTGGTATGATGATGATGAAAACCAGTTCTTCTCATCTGTTCTAGATATATACACATGCACATCAAATAACATTTCACATCCTTTTATACCTTTGACATCTTTATAGATGATAAGTTGAAGAATAGAAAAGAAAAAGATGTCGCTTGTGTAGATGATAAAGACAATTTCATCATCCAATAGTAAGTTGAACAGTTGAACCGAATTTCATCTTTATCCTATTTGATCTTACGCACATCCATACACACACACAGACAGACAGAGACATATGCATTGAGTTGTTTGATGCAAAAATACAGACAGTACAGATCTTCACACATTCACACTCAGTGAGATGGAGAAAAATTCAGACAAAAAATCACCCTGACAGTTGAGTATGTAATAATTTTGCTGATATTTTTTTTCCTGCTGCTGTTGTTGTTGCTACTTCTTCTTCTTTATCATTCTTTCTTTTTCCTTCTCTCTCTCCCTTCTCATGGTGTGTGTGTGTCATCTCACCCAGGCCTAAACTGACCGCTCCATTGGTTACAATGTCCATTTTTGTCCTGCTTGTTTCTTTCTATTCTCCTTTTTTTTCCTTTTCCTCCCTTCCTCAGCTTCATTTTGACCCTGTAAATGGACACAAAGGCCAAAAAAACGTACGCTGGACCCAAACTGGACACAAAGTAGCCAGTGTAATTTATTGCATCACATTAAAAGTGAATTGACTGTCGAGTGAGAATGGACAGAGAGAAAAGAAGGAAAGAACTAAAGAGAAGAGAAAAAAAACGACCACGACGGCTGCTGCAAGTTGCACTTTTACTTGTATTTCTATTTCTATTTCTTTCTTTCTACTTTTACTTCTCTACGACTGTGATGAGGATGATGAGGATGACGGCTCATGAGGAGGAGCAGTAACACCCAAGATCATCGTCAAGATGCTTATTCTGTCACATGTTCTCTCTTTCTATCACTGATACTTGAATCATAGTAACTATCCTGTCCTGTTCTGTTCTGTTCTGTTCTGTCTGTTTTACAAAATTTCAAGACCATTCAATGAACATCTGAATTTCAATGGTCAGTGAAAAGACACGCTTCTCACTGACAAAAAAGAAAATAACAGAAAGAACAGCAACCAATGCTTTCCACTGACCTATTGTTCATCACTACCGGTCACCGTTTTACTGGACAACAGATGATTTTTTTCTCTTCACATTTGCTTTTTCTTTTTCCTTTTCCTTTATTTCTTTCTTCCTGCTCTCTTTCATCTTTTAAAACCTTCTTTGTTCTCTCTCTCTCTTTTCATGGACTCAAGTCAAACTTTAGCCTACCGAGTTTGACTCACATCACACTTCGGACACTTGGATTACACTGTTGGACCCCTCTTGTTGCACCTTTAGTTGAACACCATAAGAACTTGAGCTCTTTCTACTGGACACTTTTACAGTTTGCAACAAGAAGAGAAAAGAGAAAAAAAAAGTTGACTTTACAACTCGCTCAACAGTTTCGCGGTACGCTGACCTATTCATTTGTCCATCAACTGTTCTTTCTGTCTTACTCTGTCCCTATGTTTTTCTCTCTCTCTCTTTGACCCATCGTAAAGTACCTTCATCAAGTGCTGCTGATCGTTGGACACTTCCAAAGGACCTAGTAAATTATTGTACTCAATCTCAGTGTACAAGGGAAAAGTGAATGGATCAATGAGTAACAGCACAGACATAGAAAAAGACGAAAAAAAAGAAAGAAAGAAAGAACCCAAAGAATAGAATAGAATAGAACAGGATCCGCCTTTTGCTTTTCAATTTTGCCTGTTCTATGTTGTATGTGTGTCCTTCGTTTTTCCTTTTTTCCGACTCAGACATCCAAATGACCTCGACGCGTGTGAGTTTTGAGCGGGTAAAAACTAACCGACCAACCTTTGACCATTGAAAGTAAAGTTTTTTTTCTTTTCCCTCTTTTTCCTGTGTGTGTCGATTCTTGTTCACTTTGCTGGAAACCATGTGACTCATTCGAATATGCATGAGAGAATTCACTGGCAAACTGACCATCAACTGGACACTCTAATGTAAAGTGACGGGTCACATTTCACCCCCACATTTTGACCATTTGCTAAAAGTACTGACCATTTACACACTAGTCAATTGTTACATACTTTTTCAACCTAACAACTGGATGAATTTTTTTCCCTTTTTCTTCTTCTTCTTTTCATTTGATACTTGAAAGAACCCGACTACTTAATGTTTAACATAAATGTATTCACATTACTATTCACTATGGATTTTGTTGTAATATGTAAATGAATCATTAGAATCATATTGAATGGAGACAAAGTTTATTCACATGTTGGAATGTTAAAATTTTTAATGTATCAGTTTTTTTTTCATCAAATAAAAATGTTGTTGATGTTGTTGTACAAATAAAGTGAGCGATGGAATGAAATAAATTACAAATCAAGTTTAAATGAATTTTCACTGTTGTTGTTGTTGTTGTTGTGTTTGTGTGTTCTTATGGAAGAATGAAAAAGGAAGAATTAGACCAGATTGAAAATTCGATGAACGGATGAAAAAGATATTTCATTGAAGAGACAAGAAGAAGAACTTTCATCATTTACAGATGATTTTGTTCTTTTTCACGAAGATACACAAGATCAATTGAACATACACATTAAATGGTTGTCGTTGTTGTTGTAATTAGAACAATACACATGCAAGATGAAGAAACAATGAGAGACACAGAAAGAATGTGAGTGAGAGAGTGATTTACTTAATTGTCTCTTTCATTTTGTTCTGATGTATGTGTTTGTATATTGTTATGTATGTTGTAGTATTTAATGTATGTGTACGTGTTGATGTTGCAATTGATGTTTTAATGCAACATTTGATCGCTAACATGAGCATCATTTTATCCTGTGTTGTTGTTGTTGTCTCTTCAATGTTCTTTTGCCATCATTCAAAGTAATACAATATTTTGTTATTTCATTATTAGTTTGTCTTGTTGTTGTTGTTTAGTTTGATTTTGTTGTTGTTGTTGTTTCTATCTGTTGTTCTAATTAAGTTCTGAATGACAGGTGTAAATCCTCAAACTCCAACTCAGTACATCTCACATCGACAGACCACGAGACATATAAATATGTATGATTTAGAAGAATTTAAAAACAACTTTGTTACAATTTGTGTACATTAAAAATAATAGAAAAAACAATTAAACATATCAAATTGATTTGATTGATATGAATTACATTAGCACAACTTATATAAGATCAGTCACTCCTTATTTATAAATGTAATCACAGTTAATTGACTTGATCTTATATTTTTTTTTTTTTTGTTAATTCATCAATCAATCAATTGATAAGCAATTTGTTTTACAATGTACACATTTGTAAACAATTTTGTTTGTGTATTCTTTGAACAAATCATCATTTTATATGAATGTAATATTGTGGTTAAATTTTGGAACTTTGAGAAGACTGATTGAGGACCTGATCAGACTTAATTAGTTGACAGGAGAAAACAATAATAATAATAATTATAATAATTATAATAATAATAATTGGTGTTTGTTAGTAACATTGATGAAATTTGTAATTGTTTTGGTTTGATTTTGATTAGATTGAAATTCATCACATGAAAAAGTTACCAAAATGTTTGTTTGTTTTGAGAAAATCAAATGATTAAATTGTTATTGTTTAAATGATAATAAATTATAATTTGACACAAATTTGCATTTTTCACAAATATAATAATTGACTTGAAAATGTAATTAATTAAATGAATGTTAATGTTGTTGAATGTTTTGTCTTTTGTTTCCTTCTTGGGAGTAAAATCAATTACTGGTTTATACTTGAAGAACAGTTGTTAAAGAAGAAGCAAATTTTGTACAAATTTTGTTTAAATATGTTTAAGTTTGACAATTAAAAACATAAGATGAATGAATGAAGAAGAAAAAAATTATTCTTTTGATTTCTCTTCAAGTTTTTCGGGCTGTTTAATTGTTGCTTGTCAAATTGACTGACAGATAAGTGGACACACAATGATGTACACACAATTATAATTGTTGTTCATCTTAATTGTTGATGTTGATGTTGTTGATGTTTTCATTTTTTTTTCTTCATCAGTTCGACTTAACATCATTCAGATTGATTCAAATTAAAAACTGTATCCGTCAATTCCATCTTCCAATAGTGATAGTAGTTGTAATTAGTTGTTGTAATAGTAATTAAAGACACCTTCTTTAACCATCATCATCATCATCATAATTTGAAATGATCTTTGGGGGTTGAATTTGATTTGATTACCCAAGGTAAAGATTGTCTTTGTTAATTGTTTGTGAATATTTTTTTGAACTCCTTCAAATTTGTTATCAGATATATATTTGAAGTGTACAACAAATAAAATCATTCGTGTGAAAGTTAAAAATTTACATTAAACATCAATTGGTATGATCAAGTTAAACAACAATCAAATCAATCAGTTGAAAAGATGAATGAAATTTTAAAGAAATGTTAAAAATTGTATCAAAACTCCTATAAATCACTTAAAATTATTACAATTGTTAAAGTTACATCAATAAATAATTAGTTGATGGTGGGATCAATTTTCAATTAATTCAAATAGGCACTCTTCATTATTAATTCTGTGTGTAGTTACAGAAGTATTTAAGTGTATTTAAGTGTGTAGTTTATCACCAGAAAGAAAATTGATCACCAATTAACTAATTTTTTTTATCAATAACTTGCACAAATGTAAAAATTTTCAGTGTTTCTTAAAATTTCATCATTGATCGATTGATTGATTGATTGATCGAACTTGAGTTGAATTGATGTAAATGTTAAATTTTTATCTCCAAAATAACTTCCTTTCTCACGTTGATTTTTCTTTGTACATTTGTGTAATTCTTAAGCCACCTTTGACACTTCAATATATAAAATATTTTACAATAATTAACAATCAACATTTTTTTTCATTTGATTTAACCTCCAAAAAAGTTATCAATGTGTTTGTGTTGTTCTTGTTGTTGTGTGTTATCATTTGATGTAATTCTTATCATCTTCAAATTGTAGTATAAAAAATCTTCTTATCTGTAAATTGTGTTTTAATGTGTATCGATGTAATTCTTAACTCCTTTGTTAAATATAATAACTTTTTTGGCCCCAAATTGTTGAATCGACTTGTTGGATCGACGGACCAGTTAATTTATCTTCATCATCATCATCATCATCTTCTTTGGATACATTATTAAAGTTTGATGACAGTTAATTTGATTTTGAAGTTCGTTGAATTTGTTTTTCATTTTGATTTTAGCTCAGTTTGATTTAAAACATCATTTTAAAACTTCTTACAATATGTTACTCGTTGTACAAATGTAATTTGTGTAATTTCAACATTGTAATCTCCTTCACAACGATTAACAATTGTTGTTTATTTCATTTGATTTGATTTGTTGTCATCTTCATCAACAAAAAGATGATGTCTTATATCCTTGAGTTTTTATATTTCAATTGTGTTCATCATCATCATCATCATCATTATGTATCAAAATTAAATCAGCATAGTCAATCAATTATCAAATGAGCAATTTGATAGTTTTGTTTGGTTGATGTAAAAAGTGATGAATATAT
This sequence comes from Hemileia vastatrix, assembly GCA_030280995.1. Taxonomy (NCBI): domain Eukaryota; kingdom Fungi; phylum Basidiomycota; class Pucciniomycetes; order Pucciniales; family Zaghouaniaceae; genus Hemileia; species Hemileia vastatrix. The sequence continues at coordinate 38,996 of JASXTE010000231.1, forward strand.
TGGACGGCCTTCAGTTGCCATAAAGTTGTAGTTCTCTTTTAATTAATTAATTGTAATTCTCTTCTCCTTTTGTTGTTGCTGTTGTTGATTAATTAAATTAATCCAATATATCACACTTTGTAAATGATGATGTATTTTTCTCTCTTCTTTTTTTCATTTGATTTAATATTTTTTGCCCGATATTTTGAACAATGAGAATTCAAAATTATAATCAACATAACATTTTGTAACCATCATCATCATCGTCTTTGCTGTTTGCTGATGTAATTGTTTTTCTTTTGATGTGTTGCCATTAAATTATATTGCAAATAAAATTGAACTAAATCAATTTGAAAAAGTTACCTTAATCTTCATCATGGATGAAAATTACAATTTTATCTTTTCATTGATGTTTCTTATTGAATGAAATATTACTCGTTGTTGTCATGTTACTTTAACTGGTCAATATATGAAGATATGAATTCATCTTAATTGAATTGTTCATCAAATATCGTCTTGTTTTCATTTGTGTCGCCGGTAAGTTGAAGAACAATCGATCGAGTTCTTTTTCATTGGTTACAACTTGCTATGTGTATGTGTAATCAATGTTTATACCCAAATCCAAGACCAAAGAACCAGAATTACTTGCTGTTACCCAAAAAAGAAGAAAAAGAAAGTTATGAAGAAAATCGGACTCACAAACAACTTGATTATGATTCATGCTGAGACAAAGACATCAAATTTACCAATACACATGAAAGTAAAAGAGAGAGAAAGGAAGAAAAGGAAATTTCTTCCAACAAACTTGACTATTCTTTCATCTTTTCTTGATTTATGATCAAATCACTCACAAAGAAAAAAGTAAGTTTGACAAAAGCATTCATTAAATGATCTTGAGTGTATGAGAGAGAGAGAGAGAGGGAGAAAAAATTTGAATGATTTTTTCTTCTTGTCTTTTTCCCTTCCTTCATTCGTATCGATCGAATTGACAAGCAAATGTTCTATTCTAACTTTCTCTCTCTCTCTCTCTTTCACTCCATTTTGTTCTTGTCAAGTGACAGCGTGCAATTGTTTCCATTAGACAATGGATAAGGAGAAAGAAAAAAATAAAAGAACTCGACTTTGTCACCAGGTTTTTCTTCACAAGTTAGAGATGGCAAGTAACACTTAGTCATCGAACTGATAGAACTGATACAACTCATCACACTGTTCAATTGTCAAGTAAGTAAAGTTGAGTACGACAAGTTTCTCTCTTTCTCTCTCTCTTTCAATTCTCATCCTTGATTAAGCTTGTGTCATTGTCAAGTTTGTCACATTGGTATCTAAAAGAGAGAAAAACACTTACTGTGAACTTGGTTCTAGTTTAGTGGTACTTTTGTTACTTGATTCATTTTTTCTTTCTTTCCTTTACCAAAGTGACCAAGTGAATCATCATATACTTCAAGTACCATTCAATCAATTTATATTTGTATTTGTAAGTTGAATTTGATTATTCTTTCATCTTGTCAATTGTCATATGACAAACCAGTAGTAACATTGACCAATTCAATGACCAATCAGTCAAGTAATTATCTTGACATTTTTTTCATTCAATTATCATGATAAATGATTAATATCATCCATGGAAATTATTTTCATCATTTTCATTTTAAGGTACAACATAATTGAATTAACTAATCATTGATCAATTATAATGTTGTTGTTGTTGTTGTTGTTGTTGTTGTGATGAAATGAAAAAAATGTTTTCTCGTGAAAATTCATTGTATTTGTTGTTGTTTGTTGATAAATGGATGGCGACATGATGATGTTATTAGTAAATTAATCATCAATAGCAAGGACAAAGTGTGATTAATTGAATCATTTGCTTGATTTGTATTTTGTATCGTGTGTGTTTGTTTTTGATGAGATGAATGTGTGTGTGAGAGAGAGAAAGAGATATGGAATTGATGATTTGATGTGACAAAAGGAGAGAAAAAGATGTCTTTGACTACTGTTGTTTCAATTTGATGTATGAACTTGATTTGTATTCAAGAAGAGAGAAGAACGCTATATGCTTTAGGTTGTAAGTTCATCATCGAGTATGTTATTTTTTCATTTGTATAGCAAAAAACACACACATTACTGACAAAGAGGAAGAGGAAGAGAAGTGTGAAATAGAGAAAGAGAGAGACAATATGTTTGTTGTCTACCTGTTGATTTGGCATATGTAAAATTGATGCATTATTGACCATTGTGAACAGGTATTTGACAAGTGTGTTTATCTTGATGCGTTCATCATTCGACCATCAATTGATGAAGAATTTTGTTTGGTTTGTTTTGTTTCTTTTCACTTAACACTATAAGTTTGTTAGTATCAATAAAAGTTGAGTATTACTTGTGGCATTGATTTAACTGTTGTTGTTGTTGTATTTTGACAGTGGTTACTTCATCAGCAAATTCATTTGATGCATTTAATTGAATTGATGAAGAAGAGGAGACAAAAAAAGTGACAATCATTTATATTTGTTTGTTTGCATTGTATCAATTGTTGTTGTTGTTGTTGTTGTTGTTATTGTTATTTTTGTTTTGATTAATTGTTGTTGTTGATGGAAGGTGATTTAATTGAAGAAGGAAGAAGTTTTTTCTTTTTTGTTTAGTTTGCAAGTGCACTCAGTTTATTAATTTGATTTTGATTTTGGTTCCATGTTTGATTTGATGTTTGATTCTTTGACAGACAATTTCAATTGAATGAGTTAATGTTAATTGTAAAATGTAAGATGATGATAACAATAAACCATCTTCTTACATAATACAAATACATAAACACACATTTATATATATATTCATACACATACACATACATACATTTATAAATTGGTTGGTTGGTTGGTTGGTTGGTGATTTTGATTTGAGTTGATAAGTCGTTACGTAATCAATTTAAGCAGGTGTCAATTGAAATGCTACAGTGACAGGTTGAACAATTTTCCTTGAAACAGGTAAATAAACTAATGATGGTACAAATGTATCAATATCATTAGTTGATGTTGTATCTACTTTGTCACTAGCACTGATGGATGTTGAAAGTTGATCATCAGTATCATTTGTACACAATGATGATGATTGTGCTTGATTAGTATTAGAAGATGGTGATGATGATCGTTGATATTGTGATGTTGATGTTGATGTTGATGATGGTTGACTTATTAAAAATGGTTGCATTATGAATGGACCATTTGTTGGTTTACGTGGAATTGCATATGCAGTTGGTATTGGATGAATTGATGGTGAATTGTTTCCACCACCACTACCACCACCACCACCACCAGTTGATGTAGAATTATTACAATTAGTTGTACCACCAATTGATCGTATTCCAGTACCACCATTTTCCATAATTAAAGCTTGACCATCAATAGTACCAGGTGTTATTATTGTTGTAGTTGTATTTGATGAATGTAAAAGTTGTCCTTGTTGATCACCAGATTCATTGGTAATCATTGATCGACTAGGTGATTGTCGTGATGATGTAATTGATGCTGAAATAGATGATGAAGATGATTCTTCATTATTTGATCTCATATTTCTATCATCATCAATTGAATCACGACGATTCATTATATCAGTTGACATAGATAAATGTGATAATGGATTATTACCAATATTACAATTACCATTGATACCAGTACCAGGTAAATTAGGTAATGATGTAAATATATGACTACCACTAGTATTATCATTACCACCAGTTGATGATGATGTTGAATTAACAACATTTTGTCCAGCTGCTACTGCTGCTGCTGCTGCTGCAACTGCTGCAGCTTCATTGGCAGCAATATGTGATTTAAGCCATTTTAAACATGCAAATGCAGCTGGTAATGATGTTGCTGGTGATGTTGATGGTGATGGTGATGAACGATGACTAAGTTGACCAGTATTTGAATTGAATGAATTGTTATTACCTTGCTGTTGTTCTTGAATTGACTGTTGTTGTTGTTGTTGATTTCGTCCTTTATTACCACCACTAATGACTAAATTAAGACCAGATTCATTTTCAATACCTAAACCTGATGTCATTGTATCAAATGGATTTAATGAATCACCCAAGTTAAGATGAATATTACCAACATTTGATGATTGATGTGCATGTCCAGGTATACGTGATATAGCAACCATATCTGAATGATCATTTGTAATATGTGTTTTAAGCCATTTAATTGATTTAAATCGCCTTTCACATAATGGACAAACTTCAGTGTAATGACTAAAATATCGATTATTAGTATCTTTAGGATCGATACCTTTACTGATGTGTTCTTTTTCATGTTGTTGTTGCTGTTGTTGTTGTTGAGAATGTGAATGATGTGAATGATGATGATTTGAAATACCACCAACACCACTATGATGTGAATTAGATCGAATATGATCATTGCCACTACAATCACCGGATATACCACCACCACCAATATTACCTATACCACCAACACCTACACCAACAATATTATTAGGACCACCAGCACCACCAATTATATTGTTGATATTATTTGAAGATCCAAGATTACCACTTGTATTACTAATCATTGAATGATGATTAGAATTCGCATTAGTTTGATCTGATTTACGTCCTCGATTACTTTCACGACCAGCGGTTTCATCAAGTATACCATGTGTATTTTGTTTATGAACTTTAAGAAAGTACTTAGAACATAGTTCTTTTTGACATATGTCACATGTTACACCACCAATTGTTGATGATACTGCTGCTTCAGCTGGTTGTTCATCTATATTTATACCATGCATTTTTAACATATGTGTTTTCATAAAGTACTTGTTACATAATTCTTTATTGCAAATGTTGCAGTAATTTTTAGGTGATGCATTAGGTAAATTATTACCATTAGCATTAGTTGATGGTATAATTGATGGACCATTTGGTGTTGACATTGCTGTTGTATTTAATTTTGATCCCGGCTGTGATGATGTTGTTGTTGTTGATGATGTCGATGTAGATGTTGTTGTTGATGTTAAATTATTATTATTAGAAGATGTTGCATTAGGTGAAATTGGCTGTTTAAGGCCACATTCAATACCATTAGATGATATACCATTTTTACTGTTAGTAATTGCTTGTTGAATATCAAATAATGAATCAGGTACAGATGAAGGTTGTTGTTGTTGTTGTTGTTGTTGATTATTTTGTCCTGAATTTTTATTTGATTTACTTTTAGACGATGTTTTATGATGTGAACTTGTTGTTGTTGTTGTTGACGATGATGGTGGTAATGGTAAAGGTAAAGATGGCGGCGGACCAGATGTTACAGGTGATCCAAAGAATTTAGAACAAAATTCTTTTAAACCCATACCACTGTATGCTTCTAATGATGACATACCATCATTTAATGCTTGAATAGATCGATCACCATTTGATAATGATACACTTTGACCTTGATTACTTTGACCGGAAGTTGCTTGTTGTTGTTGTTGTTGCATTGAAACAATAGCTGACATTGACATTTGTGGTGACATTGGTGATGATGATACACCTTGTTCCATACGTATTGGTGATGATGACATAGATGAACCTTGTGATTCATTTGATTGATTAGTTTGTGATGCATTGGATGATATTGAATGATCCAATATTCCATGAATTTTTTGTTTATGTTTTTTCAAGAAATATTTGTTGCAAAATTCTTTTTGACATATTTCACAATATGATTCAAGATTAATTGGACCACTTTGACCAACCATTCTTGCCGCCATTGCTACAGCTTGTGCTTGTTGATCATTAACAGCAGCAGCAGCAACAGCAGCAACAGCTGCTTGTTGTATTAAAGCTGTTGGATGATTAACAACATGATTACCACCACCAACACCAATTATACTCGAAGTTGAACCACCAATACCAATAACTGGTGAATTAGATGAATTAGTATTAGATGATGTTAATGTAGTTGATCCTTGTAATCCAGCAGGAAAAAATGCTTGAGCAGCTGCAGCAGCAGCATTAACTGCTTGACTACTAAATGTTGATCCAGTTGTTGTAGATGAACCTGATGAACCAGTTGTTGATTGACCACCAGAATTACCACCACCAACACCACCACTGGTTGAATTTGCACCACCAACACCAACAGTATTAATATTATTACCAAGATTTGTTGATAATGATGATGATGATGTTGAACCAGTAGGACAATTGTTATTGTTATTTGGACTACTATTTGGATTACAATTGTTGTTATTACCAGATGATGATGTTGATCCACCAACACCACCACCAGTACTATTACCACCACCAATATTATTACCAATATTATTACCATTAGTTGACATTGGTGTATCATTTGTATAAATTCCATGTTTATTAGCTTTATGTGTTTTAAGGAAGTACTTGTTACAAAATTCTTTGTTACACAATTCACAATATGCTTCAAGATTAAATATACATGGTGGTTGTCCAGTAGATCCTGGTTGTCCAGGTGATCTTGATACTGCAAATTGTGCCATAGCTGATGGATTAATTGTTAAACCACCATTACCATTAGGTGATTGTGGATTAGACAATGCTAATGGAAATAAGAATGGATTAGAAAACATACCAAGTGGTAATGGTCCACCTGGTTGACCAGTTAATGTAAATGCTGCAGCAAGACTTGGATGATTTGTTAAATGACTAGTTGATGTACCACCAACACCACCAATAGAACCACCACCAATACCGATACCACTTGATTCACTAATAGGTGAATCATTAGGTCGTCGACCTAAGTTACCTAAAGTTAAATCATTACCTGTCATCAATGGTGGACTAGATGATGATGAACTTGATGGATAACTAGATGGTCGTAAATTAGTATCATCAGATATACCATTTGCTACTGCAGCTACTTTACCAGTTAATACTTGATATTTTAGTAGTTGTCTTTCAATCAATTTAAGAACATGTTCTTCTTCTATGTGACTATTTAGTGATTGTTCATTATTAAATGAACTGTCACAATGTACACATATGTATGCATTTGAATGATTACCTGATGAAATATCTTCATCATCATCATCTTCATCATCTAATTCTTCTTCTTCTTCATCATCATCTTCTTCACATTCATCTAATGCATCAGTCAAAATTGGTGAATCTAATCGCTCATCTGTATCACTTAATGGATCATCAAGTGAATCTTTACCACAATGACTTGATGCATGAGTTGTTTTGCATTTTTTATTTGTCGTTGTTGTTGATGATGATGATGATGATGATGTTGTATTTGTTGTTGTATTTGTATTTGTTGCTGTTGTTGTTGATGGTGAACTTGCCATAGGTGTTGATAATCGAGTTGGATTACTTTGTTTACGTCTTTTCTTTCCAATTGAAATAGACGATGAAGTATCTGATGTTGTTGAGTTATTACCACAATCAGTGGTTGCACAATTAGCATTTTCAATCATGATGATGAAATCAACTTCTTCTTCTTCTTATTGTTATCAATTATTGTTATTATTGTTAAATGATTTTGTCTTACTTTTTTTGTTTTTGATTTTGATTCTTCTTCTCTTTTCCTTCTTTCAATTGTATATGTTTAATTGTCGATGTGTGTATTTTATTGTTTGATTATTTTGTGATTAAAATTGTTCCACAAGTTAATATGAAGTAATTGTTGTAACTTGATGACTGTAAGATTATCTTATTTGTAAGATATATCTGTGATAATAAAATAGAAAAGATAAAATAGATGAAACATTTAATATTATTCATAATGATAAGTTCTTGTGTAGTTAATTCGATTAAATTTTTGTCAAATTAATTGGATGACAAGTGAAAAAAGACACACAAAGTTGACAGCGAAAAGAAGAAAAAAAAAATATGATGAAAGTAAAAGTTTTGTGAAGTAAAGTTGAGGGAAGAACTTTGTATGTGAGTAGAATGTTCTGTTGAGTTCGAATTGTAAATGGCAAATGATCTGACAGACAGACAAGAGCAGGAGAGAAGGAAAGTTAACTTTGGTGGGTTCAATCGATGGGTCCACTTGGTGAGCGGGACGCGCGTGACACGAGCCAATGTTGGGCTGGCCAGTGGGCCTTTCATCCCTCCTCCTTTTTCTCCCTGGTCAAGCACCCAAAAAGTAGTCTGGCTCTCTCTCTCTCTCCCTCCATCGATCGCCCGTCCATTGATAAATGAGTTCAAAGACTGTGTTCAAGGTGTGCTTGGCCATTGTTGTCTCTCTATGTGTGCAGTTTTATTTTTTTCCTTTTACTTTTTTTACTCTCTCTCTCTCTTTTTGTCTCTCGTGTTAACTTCTCTTCTCTGGCCGCGTGTCAGGGTCACTGGTGGACTTTTCACCATGTTTGCATGTATATTTACAAATATACAAATTCTCCAACGCCGGAAGAATTAAACGGAAAAGCAAGGAAACACGTTACCTTCTTTTTCAAACGTGACGCAGCTGTTCTTCCTCTTCCTTTATTTGGTTCTTTCTACTGTGTATATGTTAAATGTTCTAAAGTTCACAACAGCAAGGATTGAATTTGCTTGGTCAGTCAGCAAGAAATCTACAAGTGGTCATATCATTGATCATTCTTTGACAAAAAAAGTTTAACACACTGATTTTACAAAAAAAAAAAGACGACAGAAAGAACTCAACTCACACCAAAGTTGGCAATGACCTTTCAAATGTCAATTCATGGTACACTTAGTTGTAAACCTCTTTTAAACTGGCAAATGTCAGTAAAAAAAATGTTAAATCCTAAAAAATTAGTCTTGGTCCTTGCAAATAGACAGACACATGGACAGACAGACAGATGTACGAAATGTGTTCTCAATGTTCTATGTGTGTTTGAGTTAAACTTTTTTTTTTCATTTTTTTTCATCGAGTCATTGAGTGTACATAAGAGTGAGAGAAAAAATTATCACCAAGTGAATTATGCAAAGTAAAGTAAAATAAAGAAGAAGAGAAAGAATAAAGTCATGCAAGTCATTTGCATGCATTTGCTTCTTTAACGCATTGGCAAGTCACACTTTGTACTCAAATGTACTTTACAACGACACCCCAATGTGTGTGTGTGTCTGTTCTGTTCTATTCTATTCTATTCTGTGTATGTATAAGTATAGTTTTGTGTAAAGTGAAAAAAATAGTGAAAAAGTGAAAAAGTGAAAAATACGTTTAATGGGTGAGGGGAGAAAAATAAAAAGTTATAATGGACAAACGTCGTCGTTGGGTCGACTTGACACGTAATCCATTGGATAGAACATTTATATACACACACTGTACAATCACCATGGACACTTGGACATTGCCTGAAGGGCAGTTTAAACGGCTCTCTCTCTCTCTCTCTGCAGTGCAATTTATAAAGTGTCAGTATGAAATGAAAAGGAAAAAATTCACACAAAAGAATTAGAAAATGCAAAGAGAAAGAATAAATGTTCTAAAAAAGAGAAGGAAGAAGAAAATGACCTTTATCAAAGTCTGGTCAATGTGATGGTGAACGGTAACATCGTTGTCAGCTGTCGACAACTATTTTTTCCTTTTTTCCTTCTTCTTCTTCTGGACATTGGATTGACTATTGAATTTTGGTTGGTTGGTTGGTTGGTGGTGATGGAAACAACAAGTCCAACCGACAGAACGACCGACCGACAGCTTAAGTACGTTCTATCACTGACAAAGCTGGACACATACACACACAGTGAGAAAGAAGGACACAAGGTGCCATTTCTTTGATTTAGTGGCAGGGAATAGATTTAGCTTTGACTTTTTTTTTGTCTCTCTCTTTTTACGTCTCGACATGACACTTAATATGAAAGAGAAAGGAAAAAAAAGAGAAGAGAGAAAAAGAACCAATGAAAAGCCAAGAGCGGTTTCAAGCTGCGATCACTCGATTTGCAGGCGAGTAAATTCGTCCATTTATTATCCAAAGTAAGCGGCAAAAAGGAAATTGACCGCAATGACCGGTCACCCGGTTATACGTGTGTCTCTCTCTCTCTCTCTTTCACTCTTCTCGCTATATTTTGTATGTATGAAGTATACAAGTTGTACACTCACGATATGTCAAACAATTGAACATACAGTCTGAACACACTTAAACCTTACCAATGAACAATCACGGATTGAACCAATTGCACTGTGTTCACCATTTTTACCAATAGCCACAGGCAAAGGGTGACCAATTGACGGCTTTGCACTAACCAAATGTTTCACCAAATTCACCAAATGGACAAACTGCTTTATACTGCTTGTATCAACAGTTTTACTGGTTACACTATGAGTCAACTTTTTCTCATTCTATTGTACTCTTCTCTTCTCTTCTTTCTCTCTCTCTCTCCCTTCATCTATTTCCGGTGATGTGACAGAAGGAGAGAAAAGTTTATTTGGTAAAGAATGAATGGAAGGAAAAAATAGTAAAAATATCACCAACAAAAACAACACTCAATGACCAATGATCAAGTTAAACTTGTTGTTTCCTTACTTTGTCTCTCACACTTTTAACAACGATAACAAATACAAAGACATATGACATGACTCAGCCAAAGATATGATGATTCATTGAATAATCAACATTAGGAAAGGATTGACACAGTTGACCAAGATTTAAATGATAATCTTAACATCTGACAATACAGAACATCATTACATTGATGATGAATGATATATGAAATGATTATTCTGATTAAAGCAAGCAAATGTCCTACAAAACAAAAAAAGCAACCAAGTGAACGATTTAATACTGCTGGTAGGAAAGTAATCAATTGTTGTTGTTATTGTTCTACCCTTCTCTTTGCATCCTCTTCACTATCAGTTGATGAGTTCTTTTTTTCATTTTACTTTGATCTAGCTTACAAAAAGAAAATGCAAATTACATTGCTTACAATGACAAGTGTCACAAACACACACACATGCACAAGGCACATTTATCTATATTATATTGATTTATTGATGTATTGATATATTGATACATCCATATAAATCTATAAATGTACTGCTGTGTATATGAAAGTGTGTCCTTGTGTCATTTGTATTTACTGGTAAAGGTGACACACAAATGACAGATGTGTATTTTAAATTTCATTACAAACAAATAACTTTCAAACAGTTAACTTTTCTTTTTGCTTCTTCAATAAACATCTGTACAGGTAAATCATCAAACATACACACAGATAATTGGTCTTTCATGTGCACCTGTAACAGTGATACATTAGTTGTATCGTCTATTATCATGGTAACTATGGTTACCATTACAAGGGGAAAAGAGTTGACATGATTCACCTTTTAATGACAACAACACAATTGACATTAATCTAGTTTTTGCAATTGAAATGTTAACATATAATCTTTCTCAATGTCAATCCTAGGAAATATCAATAACACAAGGACGCATCATTGAAATTGTTGTGAAGTTTTAACAAGCGGAAGCGGAAATCAACATCAACATCAACAACATGAATATTAAAATGAAAATGAAAGGCGATGATGATGAAAGAGAAAAGAGAAAAATTAACTGACAAAATACACAACAACAACAACAACAACAACAACAATCCTACATGTACATAATAAATATGCACACACAGGTTGGGTAAATTTTTAACCATGATAAAAGAATAAAAAAATAGCAAATGAAAATAAAATGAAGAAAAAAAAATAGATGAACTTGTGTTGTGTTGAGTGTCATTAGTGAAATGGTTAAAGGTAAAAAGACGGAGGAAAAAGGGAAAAAAAGAAGAAAAATAATCATTAAGAGAATGAAAGAAAGAAAAATGATGAATTGAAATACAAACCAGGAGGAGAGAGAGATCACACGGTAAACTTGCTAACTCATTGCTCAAGATGAAATGCATGAACTTTTTCTTCTCTCTTTTACTGCAGGAAAGAGATGTTCTTTGATATTTTTTCATACTTTCATGTGTCTGTGTAGTTGAGTTGATTCATTTTTTATGCTGCTTATGACGAAGCATCATCTACATGAGAGAGAAAAAAAACACGAGGATGTTCTTTTCTACCCAAAAATACAGTCTATTGTGACTGTGCAAATGCAATTTGTGATGTGAAATGAAACACACACACACATACACATACAAATAACACTCAAGTGAAGTTCAAGTCAACATGAAAATCAAGTTGAATCGTTTTACATCATTTATAATACAAGGAGAGCAGCGTTAAACTCAAGTCAACTTTAAAATTGCACGAACACATGAATTAATGGTCACTTAGAGCCCCGAAGGTGGGCTAACCACAAAAGTGTATTAATCACTTTACCTGTTGTAAAACTCACTGACTCAAACAACAACAACAACAACAAACATCTTCCAGTAAATATAAAAATATATTTATATGTAATATTTATTAAATGAAAAAGGAAAAAAACAAGATTTAACAAAAATAATAAAACAAGGAACAAGGATGAAAAAGTCAATCAACTAAACTGATCAAGGATGCGGCAGGTAAACAGACAGATAACATAACAAATGAAACAACAATAAATGATCTTTAAATTTTTCCTCTTTTTTTGCCTTTTACTTAAAGGATACAAAGATAACAAGAACAATCATCATCATCATCATCATCATCATGATAGAAAAGTAAAGGATCTTTTACTATGTGTATGAATGTGGATGTAAATGTCTTGTGCTCCGTCGGGTTCGTTTTTCTTTCTCTTCGAGTTCTGACCTGACTGGTAGAATATTTGCTTGAGTATAAGGATGCAAGCAATCAATCAATTGAGTTATTCGGGCTTACGCATTCAGGAGTAAATAGGGTTTTTGCTTATACACCCACCAGTAAAACCCAGCTGAAAACTGATGCCGATGCATCCAACAGCCTTAACATACAGTAGACAACTGTACACTGAACACTGTACAGTACAACTAGTACTGTTAGGGAGCACCTAGATGTTGGCATAGACACCAAAGAAACACTGAGAAGAAGACTGACAAGTCAACTGGACCAAAGTGGACACTGTATACTGCTGCATCATTGGAGTATCTTCAGCATCTTCAGCATCCTCATTTCTTTTTCTCTTTCTCTTTCTCTTCTTTTTGCGATGCGACTTACCCTGTTCTCTCTCTCTCTCTTTCCTCTGTATATGTTAGTATGTGTCTCTCTATTTTGGATGCTGTCACTGATTCTCATGGAAAATCTACAACCAAGGAAAAAGAAGAGAAAGACTAAGCTTATTTATTTTCGATCCGGATGAACATAAATGGCAGTTGGAGGGAGCAAGAAAGGTTACTTTGTTGCCGGAAGGTCTGCCTTTGTGACTCACATACTCTCTCTCTCTCTCTCTGTACTTTCGACCAATCCAAAAGGGAGAGAAAAAAAATGAGAGAAAAAGAGAAAAAGTAGACGAAAAGAGAGTGAGAGAGAGAAAAAAAGACAGAACATCCGTAATGAATTAAAATGAGTCAGCGAGATTCATAGCAAAGTGCAATGACGATCAATACGATGGACACTCGATGACCGAGAAGTTGCAAAAAAAAGAGACAAAAGACAAACCTTATATACAACACGTAAGCACAAGCAATGGCAAAAATATCGATAAAATACTCACACGAAATTCATCATCATGAAAATACAACAGTTGAACATTTTGATTAAACAACTTTTCCATCAGTGAAAATGTAAAATTGTCAAAAAATTGCCTGGTTAACATCATCATCATCATACAACACATTTCGTTGAACACTTGTTCCTGTATTTCATTTTGGCCCACTTTCAACTCATGCTCATACACTAACTTGGGCGTGTCTATTGATTTTTTAAAATACTCCGCCTACTTTTCATTGAACTACCGTAAAGTATTATATAGCGGACATAAAAGATGAACTTTACATCTTCCTACCACTTGTTGACCATTTTACCAACAAGTTAAACTTGTTGTTATTGTGTTTAAAAATTAAATTTTTTAAAAAATTTTTAAATTTTTTAAACTTTTTTTAAAATTTAACAATTAACAAGATAAATGGATAAAAGAATGAATCAATCGATAATTCTTTCTTCATTTATCAGGTCAACACGTATACACGTTGGAAGAAGGAATAGAATTACACACAAGTCAAAGTGTCGAATAGTAAATTAGTATGTAAAGAAAAGAAGCATAATTTACAAATAAAGTGGACTGTGTTTGTTCAATGAAATAAAAGAGAGAAGAAGAAGTAGAAAGCAGCTGCTATTCATTTTAATTTGGTCTGAGTGTGTGAGGGTGAAAGAAGGAAAGGAAAAAAAAGAGAGAGAACCAACTCTGTCGTAGGCAGTTGAATGAATGGCCTTGCAAATCAAACAACCTAATAGAGTAATGGCGGGAGTGAGAGAAGGGAAAAAGGACCTTCCAATAGTGCGACTTACGAATTGTGAGTGAGTTGAGTAAGTGAGTGTGAGAGGCAAAGAAGAAGAAGGAGAAAGTGTTGTACAAGAAGAAGAAAGAGAGTAAGAAAAGAGGAAAAAGGAAAATCGACAACAAGTAAAGGAGAAAGGAAACAGCGGTGACAGTAACTGGCTACAACGAGTAACGCAAGGCACACACAAACACACACATACACACATTGGAAGAAATAGAAATAGAAAAAAAAAGAGAAAAGAGGGTTGAGAGTGTTAAGAATTTCCATCAGTCGATTCGATTCTCTCAGTTCAAGCAAAAGGAGAAGGAAAGAACCAGTGGCGAGTTCTATGTCCCTATGTGTGTATGTATGTATGTATGTGTGTCCACTGTGAACTGAATGTGCGTCAGTTGGAAAAGGAGGAGCACAAGAAGCATCACAGTAAATTCCATGGTAAAGAAAAAGGAAGCAAAGTGAAGAGTGTAACCTACAACCAGAAGAAAGAACGAACGAAAGAAAGAAAGAAGAGAGAGACGCGAGTCGCTTTGGCCAACTCGAAGAACTGTGTTGTGAATGGAAGAAAGGGAAAAAAACGAGCAAGAACAAGAGAACGAAAAAGGCGACGTGGAAACGAGATAGAAAAAGAAAGAGAGAAAGAAGAAGGAAAAAAAAAGGAAAAGAGAGGAAAGAACGGTCACCGACAAGACAGAACCAAATTGGAGCTGCGCTGATGCACACAGAAACAGAGAGAGAGAGAGAGAGAGAGAGAGAGAGAGAGAGAGAGAGAGAGAGAGAGAGAGAGAAAGAAAGAACATAGAAAGAGAGAACACATATACACACTCAAAGTCCACTCGGGGCTGGCGAATTTTCACGCAAAATCAAAAACCCACTCTTTGAGAGAAAGAAAGAAAGAAACACACACATACACACACGGACAAGCATGTAGAGTATGAGATGGCCAAGCTGGTCGGTTGTGAAGTGAAATGGCTCCACCCGTTTAGTAGATGCTCGTAGTAGTAAATTCGACGAGATGCATCTTGCATTTCGGGTTCCATCTTGCATCTTTGCACATCCTTCATTTCTTTAATAACCAGGCGCCTGTGCTTACAAATCAATAAAGAACCTGACCCTCCCGGCCAAGTTGTTTTATCGTGTACAGATATTCTTTCTCTTCTTTTACTCTCTCTCTCTCTCATCATCTAATTCATACCTTGAATCCATGAATCCATGTATACATACATGATTAAAGTGATTTCATTTGAAGTTTAAAAATTATTTAAAAATTAAAAAAAATTTAAAAAATATCAAAACACCTGTGTGATTGAATTTTTATGATGTTGGAAAGAAAGATAAAAGTACTCAACTGAACAGGCGCACATTTTAAAACATGTTAGAACATTTTACAAGATACTTTAGGAAAAGAAGGTTTTTTTTCAACCAACAGCAAATGGTAAAATCTTTTCGTGGGTGGAGACAGAGAAAAACGGATAGACAAGTAAGAAGAGTGAGGATGTACACATACACAGTGATGTGTGAGTAAGTATGTGAGTCAATGTGTACATGAAAAAAAGTGAAAGAGAGAATGAAAAGATGTTTAATGTTGTTGCGCATTGAAGTCAAGTCACAAATACTCATGCTCATCCTCAGCTTGTTTTGAGTTTTAAAGGAACGAAAGACAAGAACCAACAGGAAAAAAGTGGAGGAGGAGTATGAACGACTGCTCAACTGTCAACTGTCTACAGGATGCTCAAGAGTTATCAAAAGTACTCTCTTCATCCTCATCTTCTATAGAAAAGGATGTTCACACCCATGAGATTTTTTAAAAAAGAAAAAGAACATTCTTTTCAAATGCAAACTTACCTGTAGTTCAATACAACGGACTGACTGTTAATAACCACGATGATCAATGGAAGCATGTGATTTACAATGCAATCAATGGCAGACGTTCGTTGATAAAGAATTTTTTGATTTTTGATTTTGATTTTTTTTTTTGATTTTGATTTTGATTTTCACTTTCCACGCAAATTGCAATTGGACCTTCTTCAAGTGTATACGTTGTTTTGTTAAATGTTCATTCCAAATACAATTGTTGTCATGGTTTGGTCAGAATATGTTAAGAGTAAGAATGATCAAACTGTCCAATTGATTTACTTATTTCATTGGATTGAATGTGTCATCGTATTTGTCTTGGATGATGATGTTATTTAAATTAGATTCACCTGTTTTCGATGAAAGTTGTTTTGATCATCAATGATAATGATAATAAAGATAATCAACTGTAAGATGTGTTGTTAGAAGACAACTTGAAGAAGACAATTTGAATGTTGAAAGAAAATTAAATGATGACAATGACATCAGCATCAGCATCACCAGCATCAACAGACACTCACTTGACTGGTGAATGGCTGAAGCAGCCATGATGAGTATTTCGAATGTTGACAAATTAACAGTTCAGGTTAGTTGTTGTAACTATTGAAAGATAAAGTTGATTGAATGGATAAAAATGAAAATGTTCAAAATTATAGCAAATGGCGATGAAGGAGGAAGATGAGAGACAGACAGTGAGATGCAACTGTGCAGTGTATGTAAGTGTGTGTGTATGTGTTGTGTATGTATGTATGTGATGTGAGATGAGAGTTTAAGAAGAGAGAGAGAGAGAGAGAGAGAGAGAGCCAACGGTGTACAGTGTGCGGTGTATGCTGTGCGTGTGTCAGAACGAAAACTGAACCAAACGGCAAATTCGACGTTCGGCGAATGTCCCTAACGCGGTGGCGCTTGTCTCAGCTGGTCCACTTTGTCTTTATTCTTTCTTTCTCTCTTTCTCTTTTTTTTGTTGCACGCGCAGTTGCAATAGAACATACAGAGTGAACATTTCGTCGTTTTTCTTTCGCTCTTTCTCGTTTCACCCTCGCTCTTTATGTTGCCACTGAACTCGGTGAAGAGTCGCTCTTTTTACTGTAAAATGCGTCCTCCTCTCCCGGCTCTTACTCATGGATCGATTTTTCTCTCTTTCTCTCTCTTTCTCTCTTTCTGTCAGGGCTTTTTTTTCGTTGCCATCGCCACACACATACAATTTTCGATCATGTTGACGGCGCATTGTATGGCATCTTGCGGACTTACTGGATATTCTTTTTCATCTTTCATCTTTCATCTTTCATCCAATGTACAGTTCTATGTGTGTGTTCTAGTTCTTTCACTTTTTTACTCTTGTTGTTGTTGTTGTTGTTTTTGTTCTATTGTTGTTAATGAAACTACAAATATTCTTCTTTAGTTCTAGAACAAGTTGTATGAAATATATTGATAAACAATTGTACAACTATTGCAACAATTGTACAACAATTAATAAATGTTAACTTACTTTTACTTATTAACTTTTATATACTTTACTGCACTTGTTGTTCTTGTTGTTCTTTGTTTAGTTATACTTAACTTTACTTTGATTAATTTATACACGAATAAGACAAAAGCTGGCGCTAATGAGGTTCATAAATGAAAATATTCAATTGCAAATGTGAATACTTACAGATGTTAAAGATGTAACTTTGAACAAGTTTGTATATTTGTATTTATACTTTTTTGTCATGGATAGATGATGTTCACATTATAATGTACACACAAATTACGATATCATATTATAAAGTATATATATATATGAACCATGTAGTACAGGAAAGATTTTTAACAACTATTTGTCTATTGAAATTGTTCTGTTGATAAATTTTCCTTTGCAACTTTTAATGATTCACCTTTTTTTATCTTTACTTGATTACTTCAATACTGTGTATATGAATGTATTTTTTTTACTTTACCATGGAAACTAACTTTGTGTATGTGTCAGTTATTCTCTTCTCATCTCATACAGATATATACATACATAAAAGTATGTGTGTGTTCGTGTGTGTGTTGTGTGTAACACAAGTGCACTTGAAAAGTTAAAGTCTCATCAAGTTTCAAGTGAACTTTTGATATCCAATGTAAAGGCAAACTCGTAATATATGAAAATGAAACAATTTCCAAAGGAAAAAAAATATCAAGGTGACAATTGTGTGTGTGTCTTTCTTCTTAGAACTTCTTTTTTTGTCATCATCATCGTCAAATGTCACACACACACACACACACACAATGTCATGGTAAGAAAAGTCACTTACAAGTGCGTGCATTGACTTGATTTTTTTGAAGAAGAAGGTAAAAAAAAGTAAAACAAACATGAAAAATACATTCATCATTGTAATTGTCTAACTGACTGTAGCATATTATGATGATGATGATTGTAGTGATTTTCGTCATCTCACAAAGTTTACCTGTTATCGTGAAAGAAAGAAAAGATTGAAACAAACCAATGTCAACAATGTGTCTTTGTATGTTGCTTGATGAAATGACTGATTTATTTGCACTTAAATTTAAAAAGAATAAAAAATACACACACACACAAGAGACATAAACCAACACAGTACAGTTGATTTGATCAAACAAACTGATGATGATGATGATGATGATGAATGTCTGAGAAAGAAGTCAATTTGAACCTTGCATGAGTTTACAATTCTTGTCCAAACAAACATGAGAAAACAACAAAAACAAAAAGAAGAAGAAAAAAAATCAACCAGGTAATTTATTCAACTTGAAGTGACTTTACTTTACTTTACTTTACCTTGGAGTATATAAAAGTAAAAGAGTATTGATGTTTACTTTTTGCTACTTTGTATCAAGTTTTACTTTACTTTACTTTTATTTTTTCAACATCAACATCAACATCAACTTCAACTCCTCCAATGTCCTCATTAACGCCCAAACCAAACTGAACTTTGACTTTTGACTTTAAATGCATCATCATCATCATTCTCATCATCATCATCAACACAAGTAGAAACATTATTTCTTTTTCTTGTGTATTTCACATCTTCTATCATTCTACTAACATTTCTACCTGT
Source organism: Hemileia vastatrix (assembly GCA_030280995.1). Classification (NCBI taxonomy): domain Eukaryota; kingdom Fungi; phylum Basidiomycota; class Pucciniomycetes; order Pucciniales; family Zaghouaniaceae; genus Hemileia; species Hemileia vastatrix. Next base: position 58,190 of record JASXTE010000231.1, read on the forward strand.
TCAATGTACAATTGTCAAATCAGTATTGCAATATTTGTCTCCTCCTTTTTTAGCTTATTTCTTTTCATCATCATCATCATCATCTAGTTTTATCCCCTCAAGTTATAATTGATAAACAGTTTAAATACACACAACAGAGAGAGAGAAAAAAAAAGAAACTTCCAAGCTACAAAATACTCTGTATTACATTCTATCTTGACTTTACGTCATTGTAAAAGTTAAAGAATGGAAATTTTTCAAGTGGAATACCAAGTGCCTGTGACAATTTCAACAATCAACTGTAATTAACCAACTTTAGCTTGTCAATTGCTTTATTCTAAAGCAGCAGTTTTTTACTTTGCTCTTTTCAAACACTCACAACACACTCATCATCATCACCATCATCATCATCATCACTTTCATCATCATGGTCATCATTAGACATTAGTTAAATAGTAAATGACACATTAATACACACACACAAGACAAGAGACAAAATGTTACACAATTGACCAATGTTACAATTACAAATGTTTAACAGGTATGGACATCTCAAGTTGACAAAAGATAAAATGAAAACAATTGTCAATTTTACAGTTGATTAATTTAAATATTATGTGTATTTGTTCATGTTAATGTTTGGTATGTTTATGTATCTATATGAGTATAAAGTACATTAAAGGAAGAAAATGTATTGATTTAGTAAAGAGACAAGTGACAAAGTAGTTGTTGTTGTTGTTGTTTTGCACACACAGAATAAGATGACATTAAATGAAATTCATTCGAAGAAAAAAAAGAACAACAACATGGTAAATGTTCGAATTGTTTGCAATTCTATGCAGGTGTCAGGTTAAATGTTACAGTGACTGGTTCCCCTATCTTTTTAACTACCGGTAGGTAAACAATTGATGGAACAAATGATTCATCCATTTTTTCATCATCATCATTATCATCATCATCGTCATCATCACCATGATGATTAGAATTAGCTTGTTGGTGTTTTAATTTAGAAAAATCTTTATCAATTGATTGCGACGATGATGATGATCGACTTAATAAAAATGGTTGCATGATAAAATTGTTTCCTTTTTTCAATGAATTATGTGGAATAGCAAATGTTGTAGGAAGTGATTGACTATTGGATATATTTTTAGATACTTGACGATGTAATAATGACGTGGATAAAGGTAAATTTATAGATTTATCTTTATGTCGGTGAGATTTACGATGTAAGTCAATACCCAGGTCATTTTGATCATCATTGTCAACATCATCATCATTATTATCATCATCATTGTCATCATCATCATCATCATCATCATCTTGTTCTTCACCTTCATCTTCATCTTCTTCATCATCATCATTTAATTGTCTTTGTCCTTGTTGCCTTAGTTGTTGTCTTTGTTGTTGTTGTGGTTTGTTTGCAATTTTTCTTATTTTTTCTGCTAAATCATTTGACTTGATGGAAGATGGATGTGATTCATGAGATGATGAACCACCAATTGAACCTGAAGAATTAGATTCTTCAAGTAGTGACTTACCACAATTGTCAAATGACATGGACATATCTTTTCTTTCTTCATCTTCTTTATCATCATCATCAACATTGACATTTGAACAAATTGTTTCACCATCAAATAAGTTATCATTAGGAGTAAAGGATATTTTTTTAACATTATCTTTACTTAAGTTAACTAATGATGAAATAGAAATTTTATCATTATTTCCATTGAAGATTAAAGATTTTTTGTTCAAAGGATCATCACAATTGAACATTGATTTTTTCACATGATGTTCATTTGAACGAATTTGTTGTTGTTGATGTTTTTGTTGTGTTGATGGTGGTTGTAGTTGAGATCTTAAAGTTGAAGAATTTGCAATATCATTGTTACCTCTTAAAGAAATAGACGATGATAATGATGTAATATTAGTATCAAGTGATTTTAAAGCAGAATTACCTGTAACATCCGGTATATTACGATGATAATAATTAACACCATTAGCCCATTCAGCCCAAATAGCGGGTAAAACATCAGCATGATCATTTAACATATGAGTTTTAAGCCATTTAATTGATTTAAATCGTCGTTCACATAATGCACACACTTCAGTATAATGTTTAAAATGTTGATTAGATGTTGTATCATTTTTAATATTGTCACTTTGTCCACTAAGACCAGATGATGTTAATGATGGTGATGATGTTATAGTTGATAATGTATTACGTGATGAAGAAGATGATGATGATGATGATAAGATTGATTTTTCATTACTTGATGGACAAGATGAAGATGAAGGAAGTGATTTTTGTAATTGATTTGCAACAACAGCTGCAGCTGCAAGACCAGCAAATGATGAATTTGAAACTAAACAATGATTTGCATCTCGAATTTTACTTTCATAATTAGATAAACGACCAAGTGTAAATGAATTAACAAAATTTCCATTAGTTGGATGATGTAAATGATGTGAATGAAGATCAACATTGGTATTTATATGATTGTTGTTATTGATATTACCAACATTACCCAAGGGACCAGTTGTTGATGTATCTATAAGATTCGGTCGACGACCACGACCATTGGAACCATTTAAATCACGATTTGATAATGTTGTTTCATATGTAACACCATGGGTATTTTGTTTATGAACTTTAAGAAAGTACTTAGAACATAGTTCTTTTTGACATATGTCACATGTTACACCACCAATTGTTGATGATACAGCTGCTTCAGCTGGTTGCTGTTCAATGTTAATTCCATGCATCTTTGACATATGTGTCTTCATAAAGTACTTGTTACATAGTTCTTTATTACAAATGTGACAGTAGTTTTTACGTGAAACTATATTACCATTAGTACTTGAAGATGATGATGTAGTAGATGTGTTGGTATTAAGTGTTGTAGTAGTGGTAAGTGGTGTAGTCATGGGTGGTGAAAAGGATACATTAGTAATCACGTCACTTTTGAGTAGGTCAATTGTATTTAGTGAGCCAATTATTTTACGCCGTCGTTGATTGATGTTGTTGGTTAATTCTAGTGGTTGTTGTTGCTGTTGTTGTTGTTGTTTAACTTGAGGTTGGTGTTTTTGCTGCTGTTGATAATCTTTTAGGTTGTTACCACCGGAGATGATGTTGTTTAAGGTATCACTTGTATCCATAGTTAAATCATGTTGTTTATTGTTGTTAGTAGATACAGATGGATGAATATTTTCACTTTTACTAGGAATTTTTCCCTCTTCATTATATTGTTGTGATGATGATTTGGGCGAATGTTGTTGACTAATTGATGTCCCAGACAAAGATGTAGATGATAGATTACAAAGATTATTTTTAAGAGTAAATGGTAAATCAGTATTTCCTATGGATGTGTTGTTATGGCAATGATTGTTATTGGCATTTTCAACTTGACTATGACCATTGTTGTTATTATTGGTTGTAATATTAGTTGCCTCTTTAAAGGCAAAAGATTCATTATTATTTGCATTCTTTAACTTTTGTTTTCCTTGAGCAGGGACAAAGTATTTGTTACAAAATGATGTTGTTGATGTTGATGTTGATGTTGATGTTGATGTTGATGTTGCTACTGCTGCTGATGGTGTTGCTGTTGATGAAGACGATGATTTACGATCGAGTTGACTGTAAAGTTCACTTTCGTCAACAAATAAGGGAGAAAGTTTAATGTTACCATGACTTCGATTAAAGTTAACATTGGATGAAGCAACATTGACATCTTGATGTAACGTTGATATATCATCATTTACATTGATAGGTAAAGATGATGAATTTTGTTGCAATTGTTGTTGTTGTTGTTGTTGTTGATTAGTAGTAACATTATTATGAGTTGATGTAAATGATGTATTAGAATTAGACCCTGCAATAGATGGTGACTTGGGTGATTGTGATCGACTATTTAGTTGATCACTCAAATTGCCACTATTACCATTAACAATGCTACTATTACTACCACCACCAGTAGCAGCCGATGGTGGTGAGTCACTAGTATAGATTCCATGTTTGTTGGCTTTATGTGTTTTAAGGAAGTACTTGTTACAAAATTGTTTGCTACACAATTCACAATATGCTTCAAGATTAAATATACATGAAGAAGAAGTAGAAGAAGAAGAAGTTGAATTTTGACCAGATTGTCCAGTATGACCTAATTGACCAGGAGATCGAGAGGTTATACCATTAGTGGTCATGGTCATACCAGTAGTAACAGAGGTAAGAGAGGAATCATCTTCATTGGGTGACTGAGCACTTTGTCGGGCTAAAGGTGGAAAGAGCAATGGATTCATCAACATACCCAAGGGAAATTGTCCATTTGGATGACCAGGAAGTGCAAAAGGAAGTCCACTAGAAGTTGTAGTAGCGGTATGTTCGGTAGAAACTATATGACCATGTTGACCAGCTGATTCGCCGGCTGTAGGTGAATCTTCGTCTGACCGACGATCGTCTGATCCTCTAAAATGTTCACTTAGGCCACAATCAGCTGTTGCTACAAGTGGTGGGCTAGACGATGAATTTGATGAGTTTGAATAACTTGGACATCTATTGTGTCTTACATCTGAACGACGATCTTTATCGGTTGATGATGAAGATGACATTACTTGATATTTAAGAAGTTGAATGAATTGATGCATATGTTCATTTCTTATATGATCATTGAGAGCTTCTTGAGAAATCAATTTACATTGACACTGATCACAAGTAAAATCAAGTTTATGTTGATGTTGTTGTTGTTGTGTTGCTGTTACACTATTATGAGATGAATTACTATTATCATCATCATCATCTTTAATATCAACATGATGATTAGATGATGGTGATATTGAAGAACGAACTTTTTTACTTGAACTTGCTTTAGGTTGAAGTTGATTGCCACTTGAAGTAGAAGCATCAAGTGATCCAGTAGACAATCGTGTTGGATTACTTTGTTTTCGTCGTTTTTTGGATGGTCCATTATCATCACTTCCACCACTTCCACCACCACCACCACAACCGGTAGTTATTTCAATCATTGTTCATATGGTTTGTCGGGAATTTTTCAAATTCAATTTAAGGTAAGTAAAGTATATATTGATAGTAATATTAATATCAATTGATGATGATGATAATGATGATGGTTGTACAAGTGTGTTGTATTGTTGATGTAGTTTAGCGTGTTGTAAAGTTATGGATGTGACTTATACACACACACAGACAGACACACACACAAAGTGACTGTGTTGAAGAAAGAGAAAAAGAGAAAGAGAGACAATTTGTCGAGTGAGAGATAGAAAGAGAAAAACTCGTGTTTCAGCTTGAAAGCATTGAACGTTTGAAGGAGGAGAAAGAAGACTCACTCACCGATTGGAGCTTTGCAGATTCTTTTTTTACCTCTGCGCACACATTCAACATACATATACACACATACAGAGAGAGAGAGAAGACCATGCACACAATTCAAGTAAGCGAGACCAACTGCATGTACAACGTCGTCGTTCAACATTGGCCTCAACTTTTACCATGAAAAAGGTGCATACACTGTGTGTGTGTGAATATGAGAGAGGCAGAGAGGGAGTCAAGTGCATGGCAAGTCTGACACTTTTTTTTTCTTCCTTTTTACGTTTTTTTTTCTCTCTCTCTTTATTCTACTTACTTTTCACACAGGGTTCACTTCTTTCTTTCTTCCCTCGTCTTCCTTCATTGGTTGGCGCATCACCTGCATCAACCGCATCCGCTAGTAGCATCATTGGTCCGCATCACAATGTAACTTTCAAACAGCATAATGTAAACTCTCTCTCTCTCTCTCTCTCTCTCTCTCTCTCTCTCTCTCTCTCTCTCTTCTCTGTTGTACAAGTAATTCAACATTTACAACATCAACTACAAAAAGCCACTTGGGTTTTGTCTTGTTGTTCTTTTTCCTATTTTTTTTCTTACATTTTTTTTATAATTCTCCTTTGCTCTTCATCAGCTCCTGTTGTTGTGGTTGGCTGCTGTTGCTGTTGCTGGATGGCTGTGTCTTCTTTGCCTCTCCAATTTCTTATTTGCATTTTGATCAACGGCACAATTTACATTTTAATAAAAATGAACCTCAATTGAGGAAGGACAGAGAGAAAGAGAGAGAAAGCTGTTTTTCTCTTTGTTCTTGCTTTTCGCTTTCTTTTTTCCTTTTCCGCCCCCTCGAACTTTTTCGTACTTTTTCTTACTCTTCTTTCTTCCTCTCTGTATCCTCAAGACGCACCCTAACTTTTTATTCTTCATCTTCAAAGCCAACTGTGGTTAAACATGCACCTAATTACCATTTTACTTGACAAGTACAATGTTCTTTAATCTTTTTACCATCCACCAAAAAGTAAAGTCCAGTCCAGTCAAGTGAAGTTTAGTCAAGTCAAGATCATTGGTATCAATGATAATTCTCACACACACAATATTTCTTCCTCTTCATCTTTTCCACTCTTTCTCACACAATTGTTTTGGCCTTTGTTTTTTCTTTTCTTACAAGACAATTTATAGGATGTAAAGATTGTCTGATGAAAATTACATTATGTAAGTCAGTTGCACCCAGTTTCACTTGTAACACCGAATTTTAATCCAATTTCAATTTACTACTGACTTGAATATGAAGAATGTTGAGACTTTTCATCAGTCAAAATCACCATTGATCCACCCGACGTCTAGATATATATATTCTTTTATCCTCATCTTTCAACCCTCAACCCTTTTTCTCTTCTTCTCTTTTCTCTTTTTCTCTTTTCTCTTCTTCTCTTTTCTCTTTTTCTCTTTTCTCTTCTTCTCTCCCCTCGTCGCATCATGTGCGGATGAATGAGTGCATGATGTTTTTTTTCAATTGAGATCAGTTACCATTAGAAAAGAATGACAATGAGGGTGAAAGGGTTGTCCCTCTGTGTCATCCTCATCTTCTTCATCTTCATCCTCATCTCTCTCTCTCTCTCTTTTTCTCTTTTTCACTCACACACAGACTCACATGGTGGATGAAGAAAATTCACTGGCAAAGTTTTTCGGATGCTGACGCACACTCGTTTTGCCTTTAATTTGCCTTGGCGTTCAATTTATAGTTGAAGTGATGCACTAACAAGCATACAGACACAGAGAGGGAATTTAATTTTTCTGTTGGATCGAAAGTTTCTCAGTGTGTTTTTTACTCCTCTTCTCACTCTGTGGATAGAGAAAGAGAGAAAGAGAGAGAGGAAAAGATGTGGATGTGTGTCTGCATCCTTTGTGCCCGCAGCTGGTGCAGCTGAAGCAACTTATTACGAGTGGCGTAATTAATTTTCACTCGTTTACAATCAGTGAGAAAGAGAGAGAGAGAGAAAGCAACAAGAAGAGAAAAAAAGTGAAAGTGAAAATGAACATTTTATCATGACACACACACAAGAAAATAGACAAAAATACAGTTAAACACTTGACAAAAATTTCTCTCTCTTCTTCTTCTTCTATTTTAATCATTTTCATCATCATGGGTATGGACAAATTTACACCTAAAAAAATTACTCTGCAACTTACAACTTGCTAAACAAGTTGAAAGTTAACTAGAGAATGAGAGAGAGAGAAAAAGTTTTTCCTTCTCTCTTTCTCTTTGTGTCGATGTTGGATGCTTTTTTTCTCTTCTTCTTCTCTCTCTCTCTCTGTTCAAAGTGAATTAAATTAAAGCACCGGCTGTACTTGAGTCCAATGAGTGTGCAAGTATTAATCTTTCCTTTTGCAATTAAAGTATGAAAGTAACAAAGTATCAGAGTTTCAAAAGATCCTTTAGCACAGAGCAAAGTCTTTTTGTACCGGGTGAAAATGTTGAAAGAAAGAAGAGAAAATATTTCAGACCAGTTTTTTTTTCATACTTTTTGACTTTAACTTTGTCTAAACTAATTTGCTTTATGATTAAATACACCTTACACCTGATCTGATCTGACACAAGTTGCGGCTAAAGTGATGTGATGTGTTCACCATCATCATCATCATCATCTGCATCATCTGCATCATCTGCATCACCTGCATCACTTACTGTGTTAACAACAATGACGCCATTTGACGCGCTTTTTACACACACAGGTGAATTTTAAAGAACATTGAAATGTATTCTTAACTTGTTTGCTGTAAATGTCACTTGGAAAGAACAACTTTACACTGCAAACTTACACCGAAAGAAAGACACACACAGACTATACAGACACGTAGGAAGTTGCCTTGAAGCGGCATCCGCATCACTCGCAGCTGGTGTTACTCTCAACTAAAGTCTCACTCTCAGTCTCTGTGTGTGCTTTCTTTTTGTTCCCTTCACTCACCGATCAAGTAAGACTTGTAATTAAAAACGCATTTAACGAAGCTGCCTTTAACTTAAAAAACACAAAGTGAACCGTACAACAGGGTGAACACAAATGTGTCCTGTCTCATTTACTTTGCAGGCAAACTTTGTGTGCCATTTGATTAAATTTCCATCCCCCATCCCTCATCTTGCTTTCACTTTCTTTGTCTTTTGTTTTACCCCTTTTTTTTCTTTCTTCTCTTTTACTTGTAGATGTTCATGGCGATGTCTGTATGAGCTTCGTTCATTTGTAAGATAGAAAAATTAGAAAAATTAACCAGTCACTTGACTAAAAGCCTTACGCACACAGGTTTCATGATGATGATGACGATGATGATGATGATGATGATACTTGCTGCTTGTTGCGTGTCCAATTGCCTCTGGTTCTTAATAAGATTTTAATCATTTAGATGAAAAATGAAACGACCAACAAAAGAACATCGAACAGGAAGAAAAATTTAATCACCTAAGACTTTGTTCGTCAATTGCCTTAGTTAAAATTAACTCGGTGTTAGTTGAACTTTCTTTCTCTTTATCTTTTCTCTTTTCTCTTTTCTCTTATTCCTTTTACTACCTTCTTTAACATCATGATATTCTTCTGCTTGTTGTATACTTGTTGTTGTTGTTGTTGTTGTTAACTTCACCTGTTTTCATCTTGTGTGATAAACTAGTTGGATTTGAAAAATGTAAGTGGGAGGATGTTGAAAGCACAGACAAATGAAAAAGAGAAAAAAAAAGACAAAGAATTATTGAAAGTACTTTAATGAAAATATTATTAAATGAAATGGCAAACATTTTCTCCTTTTTCTTAAACCAATTAACATAGCAATGTAATTTTTTCTCCTTCTTCTTCTTGTTGTTTACTTAGAAAAATTCTTCACGATCACCTGATGAGTAAATTTTTCTTATTCTTCTTCTTTCATTTGTACTGTACTGAGTCTTTGTTACTTTTTCTGTACTTACTAACGTCAAATGTATCAAGAAATATTCCTTCTTCTTCTTCTTCTTCTTCTTCTTCTTCTTCTTCTTCTTCTTCTTCTTCTTCTTCTTCTTCTTCTTCTTCTTCTTCTTCTTCTTCTTCTTCTTCTTCTTCTTCTTCTTCTTCAACAAGTACAATTTCTTTTCACCGGTGAATCTTCTGCTTAGTAGTCCGTGTCAATCGTCCATTTACCGTGTGAATGGAAGCACAAGTCACTTACTTTACCTGAGAATACAAATCACCCGACAAATGATGAAATAAGAACCGTCAAGAACTTTTCTTCTCTTTATGTTCTTTCTATCTTTCTATGTTCTGTACTATTTGATGTTATAATATTATTACTTTTACTATGTACTGTATAAAAGTATACTTCACCTTAAACATTTACTTGATATATTTGTATGCATATGAGTCGTTATGTTTGATTTTTTACTCCACTTAACAAAAGATGAGGCAAAATTTTAATTTAAATCGACAGGAGTGCACCAAGTGACCGACAAGCCTGAACCATTAAAGCAAGTAATTGTACTTCTTCTTTCTTCCTTTCTTCATCATCATCAAACCCTCGCCCCTTTTCCTCTTCTTTTCCTTTTATTTTTTACTTTATTTGATGGTTAGGAAAAATTTGTTCCCTCTCTTTCCTCATCAGTGGTGTAATTGAAAAACCTAAAAATGAAAATATAACACAACCACAACAGATGAAAAAGGGGAGAGAAAGAAAGAGAAAGAATAAAATCAAATGAGAAATGGGAGCAGCAACAACCTCATCCACTTAAATTACAGTGGGTAATTAAAACACGCACTCAAATGAACTTGCTGCTTGTTGCAAAGTCTTCTCTCTCTCTCTCTTCTTGTTTGATATTTTTCTTTTCCTCAGGAAAAAAGCTTGTTTGTACCTATGGTCATGTTGTATGTATTTATGTTGTACTAATAATAATGATGGTAGTACTTTAGAGAGTTACTGAGTGAATAACTGACTCACTGAGTGTTACTACACACTCTTTACAATCTAATTTTTAATACACAATTCACTTTGCCTAATTTGACTGTGGTTTCAACTTCCGTCGGCAAAGTTAAAGTTGCAAACTTTTAAATTACTTTTCTCTTTTACTCTTTTTTCTTCTCTCTCTCCTCCCTCACAATCATCATACAAGTTCTATTCACTTCACTTGTGATACTTTTAATCTTTACTAACTTCAATGACCATGAATTTACGATAAGAACAACAACAACAACAACATCAACCAATGAATGTTCAATACATGGTACATGGGAAAATAGATTGTATCTACTAAAAAGATCCATATAAATGTTCTCTCTCACTCATTCATTGGTTTGCCATCGGTACAAACTTTTACCCAAATAGAATAGAACGTTTGACAGAACAAAGAACACAAGAATAAGTAGAACAAGTAGAAAGTTTTGTATGTATGTTCTACTATTGTACAATCGACGTCTAGTACACATTTTTGTTACACTGTTGCTCACCCATTTTTTGTCTACCCGTTCACATGTGAATTGTATGTGACAACTGTAGACTAAAGGAAACGAAATGAAACGAACGAACCAACGAACGAACGGTTGTCAATTGTTAGAAGTGAAAATCTACATAAACATATTCAGGTCGACAGACTGGTGTACAGTTGTATGGTTCTAGTGGTAGTAAAAGTGAAGAACCCACTGACCGAAGCATCCAGTTGAACAAATTTCAAGGACATTCATTGATGATTTACACAAAAGGTACGTAGTTACATTTGCCACGTGCGACACGAAATTCATCCTTCTTCTTTGAGTATTTTTGTTTTTTGTTTTCTTTCTCCTCTTTCCAAAGTTCCCAGTCTCTCGAATTCACTTTATGCTCTAACAGTTGACTGGATGCAAATTTTGTTTCTTGCTGTTGTTGTTTTGTATACGTCTTTTTTGTCATTTTCTCTCTCTCTCGCTTTTTTTGTTATACCGTCTGTCCTGTTATATACAGATTGCTTCGAACTGTATATGCTGCTTGTGACTGGTCCTTTCCACCCACACACACACCCTTGCCACGAGTCGACTGTTAAATCCTGTTGAACAGAAAGAACTCTTTTCACTTCCCTGCTTTTTTTCTCTTTATTTCTTTCGCTCTCTTTCACTCTTCAACTCTCACCTTCCTCCTTTTCCCCCCTTCTCACAATTGACACACACCATGAGTAAAATCTTTTGTCATTGACCTTCATCACAGCAGATGTGGTGGAACATTTTAAGCGGTAAATAAAAAAGCAAAAACAACTCACATCTCTGGTCTCTCGCTCTCGATTTCGTCTCTTTCTCCTTCTGTCTAACTCTTAGTCTGTCTCTTTCAATCTTTTACTTCAACTGTTACTGGTAACTTCCGCAAGTACACTTTTTTTTTTCCTCCTTGTTTTGTTATTGTTGGTCAGCTTCATCTTCTTCTTCTTGCCCCCCTTTGAACAATTGAACAACGACCCAGACACAACTTATGGAACCCTTGAAAGTGGAATTTCAGTTGAGTTCAACTGTAAATAAAAATAAAGACCCTGACATTCATGTCTGGCTCATGTGTGTGTGTGTGTGTGTATGCATGTGTATGTATGTGTATTATTCAAACAGCTGGTTGAAGTTGCTGATGGCAGATGCAACAACAGGAGGAAATACGAGTAACGGATTCACTTGGTTCTCTTTGGCTCTTTTTTTCTCCCCTCTTCACCAACTTCACCAACTTCACCAACAACCAATGTGTATTTTCATTTTTTCCCCCTTTTTTTGTTTTGTGTTTTGTTCATTGTCGTAAAATCAGTGACATTTTTTCCTCGCGTTGCCCAGTTTCCTTCGAATTTTATTCGAGTGAAGTTCTTTTCTTTTAACTTTATTACTTCAGGTACATACACACACATTTATATCTGTATATGTGCACAGACCTTATATTCCTTGAACATTTTTTTCCTGCTTGTCGCTCATTTACAATGTACTCAATGTGTACATTGTTGTTTGCAATGTACTGGTCGGTACTGTGTGTGTGTGTACGTATGTGTGTTTATATTTCTATGGATACCAAAATTCACCAACATTGTTAGACCTTGAATAAACAAATGCTGCTTCTTTTACTTGAAGTTCTTATACTTTTACTTCGTTGCTGTTTCTGTTGCTACACTTTAAAGTACATAACACTTGGTTGTTCTTTCCTTCTTCTTCTTCACAGTAGGAACTTTTAGTTTACACTAAATGATGATGATAAGAAGTGATGGTTGGTCAGTCAGTTAGTCATTCATTTTACACCCGACTGATGGGTGGTCCTTCTCACTCCCAAAGGCAAATTGTAACCTTCTCACAACAAAATACTTGTGTGTATGTGAACACTTTAAGTGCAAAGTATACTCACTGATACTGTTGACTGTATTTTTTTTTCAGTTGAAAAATTGGCTTCACACTGAGAATGCACTCGAGAAGGAAAAAAAAAGGCAAAGCGTAAGACTACGTATACTTTGTGTGTATGTGTATGTGATCTTTTATACTGTATGGTACTATTTCAACTGCCAAGTAAACTACTTCCGCACATGCTACTGCATCTGTCTTTACTCCCATCACTTAACACATACATAGATTCTTTCTCTTTTCAACTCTCAATTCACTTTGGACATACTCTCCACTTATACTCTGTCTCTCAGTGTACTTTCAATTTTCGAGTTCTAACCGCACCCTATGTTCTTTCTACTCTACAAGCAAGTTTCAATTTTACTTTTTTTTTTCTTCTTTTTCCTCTTTCACTTTCTTCTTTGTCATTGTTCACACACATTTTTATTACCCTCACTGTCTGTCTCTCTCTCTCTCTCTCTCTCTGTGGTTTATTAATGCTTTATCACTTGTTCAACTGAATTGTTCAAAGTGTTCATTTTTTTTCCTCAAAGAATTTTCTCTCGTTTTTTTTGTTTTGTTTCTTTTTCTCTTTCTCTTTGACTGTTTCCGTTTTGCTACAGGAAGTTAAAGTTTATTTAGGTTCTTTTGTTGTTAAGAGAAAAGAGAAGAAAAAAAAATAATATTCTTTCCCTTGCAATTTACACTGTGTGAGTAAGTCTTTACACAGTCAAATTAACTTTTAGTGTTTAACATGATAAGAAATGAACATACAAAAGGAACTGACAAAAAAAAAGAATACTTTTTACACCCCGTGAGTGTAAGTATGAAGTTCTATTATAGGATAAAAGAAGAAAAAGGATACAATTTTCAAAAAAATTTCACTCTCACCACCGGAAGTTACTTGAAGGAACTTGTAATGTTTATATTAATTTGTCAATTGGTTGGTTTGGTTGGTTTTGTGTTTTATCTTTTGTCTTTTACATCTTCAACGGAAAAATGTCAAATTGACTAATTTACTCACTGATTTACATTATTTTCATTTTATCTGTATTTTCATTTTTGTCTGTTCTGCCCTTCTTGTTTGTTACTGTTCTAGACTTTGTGTTGTTGTTGTTGTTGTTGTGAACTTTTCATTTGAAAAGTCACCAAGTCATTCAAGTACAACAAAGCATAAATTGTGTCCCTTTTTTTTCTTTTATTCAACTTAATTGCTTTGTAACTCAGTTGTTCTTGTTGTTTGTTATATTTTTCATTGTGATGATGATTCTTATATTTTACTCATAATTGTCTACTAATATTATATATATATTTTATTTGCATCAAGTTTACAGTTACACAGCAACAAATAAAATAAAACTGATCAACGATATGAAAATATTTTTTTCCTCACTCTTTCATTTGTGTCTTTTTTTTATATTATTGCAATTTGCAAATGTTCTGTCTAAGATAAATGTTATGCAAATGTTAGAATAAGGAAAAAAAAGTTAAAGAAGAACAAACACCTGTACAAATTTGTCGATTTATTATTGTATAGATGTGAGTTTGTTCTTATGTTCTTACATCATCATTCTTGTTGTTGTTGTTGTTGTCGAACATACAAATATACTTACTCACTCATACAACGTACACATTCATACATCGAAGACACGAAGTGAGTGTATAATTTCAAATACATACAAATACAATGAAAAAGTCTTTTACACAGTCCATTTGTGTCACGTAGTATTTTCAACTGTACAATCGAAATGCACCAAGAACAATCATCCAGGTGAATGAAAGTATAAAATGAACAACAGAACAGAACAGTTCAGTTCAGAACAAACCAAATGAACATACAAAAAAAAAGAAAAAAAATTGTTCTTCCTCTCTTTATGTCGAATGTAAATTGTCCAAGTAAACTGCAAAAGTATACGAATGACAAAGTCTAATTAACAAAAAATCCATTTAACAACCATTCTTTTTCCGTCTCCGTTGACGTTGAAAAAAAACATTCACAACTGGTCCACGTATCGTATTTCTCCATTTCTTCCTTTAATGGTCCTTTCTATTTTTTTTTGTGGCTTAATTTTCCTATCGACATCGACATCGAGTTCTTTTGTTTCTCTGTCTCTCTGTACTTTACATTTTTCTCTCTCTCTGAATTATTATTTTTTTTCCTCTCTTCTTTTGCTTTCTTGTTTCTTTGTCCATTTGTCCTTTTGTCGTTTTGTTCTTGTGTGTATGTGTCGTTGTACTGTTGCGATTGATTCAGTCACAGTCATTGAGTAAAAATTTTCCTTTTTTTTGGTTCTATGTGTTCACTGAACAATTCTATTCTAGTCAATGCATGAATGATTTAAAATTCACAGACTGTCATTTTCATCCTAAAGAATTTATGCTCATTAGTTGCCCTCTGCACGAAACTTAATTGCTTTGCAGGTGAACACAACTATCAACGTATGACGACGACAACGATGATGATGATGATGAGAATGAACGAACCGAACTGACATTTTTTTTTCTTCATTTCGCTTTTACTTTGTGAACAGTACAAATTGAAATGAAAAAAAATAACAAAAAAAAGAAAGAAATGAAAATGACAGTCAATGGTAAAAATGTTCACTAATTTTACTTTTGTTTTGTATCTGTCTGTTTGTTACGTGGAAATATCTTTCTTTTTTTTGTGAGTCTTTTGTTTCTCTCTCTATTTCTCTGTACAATTGTCAAGGTAAATGTCATCCAATGTGATCTACACCAACAGGACACACACACACATGACAATGATGATGTTGTGAGGTCATTTACATTTTACAATCAATTGGTTACCAAGGAGAAATAAACACAAACACACAGACACATGAAAAAAGTTTTATGTTATTTTCCTTAACTACTTTGTGTGAATTTTAAATTTACACCAGTTACAAATTACAAAAGTGTATAAATGCACCAGATGGTTACATTCACTGGCTGAACTATCAACTATTTGTATGTAACAGTTGATGGTCAGTTGATTTTACATGACATGACTTGTTAAGTCAAATTAAATGTAATGACAAAGACAACAACAACAACAACATTACCACTAGATCATGATAATAAGAACAACACAACAATAAGAATAAGAATAAGAATAGATGTGTATTTTATTCTTTTCCCTACACATTTATTATCAGGGTTATTTGCTTGGTCAGTCGATTGAACACTCAACAACAACATGCAACAAGCAAAATGTTCTTTTCAAATTGTCAAATGAACAACAAAAGTTACTTGACAACAAGACAAAAAGAAGGCAGAAAGAACAACTTGACTTTGATCAAATGAATTGAAAAGAAAAAAAAGTACTTACGATTTAAGATGAGAGAGAGAGAGAGAGAGAGAGAGAGAGAGAGAGAGTCAACAGTTCGAGTTCTTAACCACCAACTGTGATGATGAGTAGTGTAGATGATGAGTATGTCATTAATTCTTTATGTCCTACTGTATGCACAATTTAAACATGTGTATAAGTTTAATGGGAAGATTTTTTTTTATCGGATCATTTGACTGTTTAACATGTTTTGTGTAACAACAATATGTCGTATCTTTATCAAAGGGGGGAAAAATTAAATGTTGACCAAATTATCCACAGAAAGACAAGTTTACAAAATTGTCCTTGGCACTTTTTTGTCGGTTCGTTAAACGACGACGACAAACTGTGCAATTCATGGTCACACTGTTAACTCGAGTGTAACTGTGTGATTTTGTTTTCTTTTTATTTGTGATAAAATTGAAATGATGATGATGATGATGATGATTTTTCACTCTATAATTGACCAAAGAGATCGGCGGTGGTTTTTTTTTGGTGTCTTGTTCAACTTGTTCAACACACTTACTTATACAACCCACAGACAAGTTTAACTTCTTCTTCTTCATCATCATAATCTTTTTAAACATTTCCAATTAAACTTACACATGATTAATGACTTTTAAAGTCTCACATTGCACACAACTGACGGTAATTGAAGTGGTCAAGTGTACAATTTAAAAATGTTACCTGTAAAAGGTTAGTAAATTTGTGTGTGTTGATGAGGTTGAAATTTAAATTACTTTTTTTCTTTTTACTTGTTCTTTTTCCTTGAACTTTAGGAAAGAAGGAAAAAAGTAATCAGGTGAAACACTTCATCCTCATCTTCTAGGAAGGGCCAGACAAAGTTGTTTGAAAGAATAAACAGCACTTTTTTTTGTCTTCTTCTTCTTCTTCTTCTTGCTTTGTTGTATGCATGCAATAAACTTTGCAAAGTAATTTACTTTAACCTCGCCCGTATTTCATGAATCAACCGATAGTACACTTTGTTATTCTTCATCCTCAATCTATTTGTATGTATGTGTAGTTAATTGTCGACAACTTTGTGGTCAATGACAATTGATTTTTACCTGATCATCAAACAATTCAACTCAGACAAAGATGACTTTTGGAAAAAAAGTAAAATTTTAACCTGAAATAACTAAACTTTCTCTTTCTCCTGTTGTTGAT